>BLXT01007705.1:1172074-1184175 GCA_019648995.1 Plakobranchus ocellatus
CCCCCCCCCCCCCCCCCCCCCCCCACACACACACACACACCACACACACACACACAAATAAATTAGACATAATAACATGAAGGTAGCAAAATCTTGGTTTTAATTTACATTGTCCAAGTAATGGCATTTCAGGGGGAATGTAATTTTTGTGCAATTGCTTCAATATAATAAAGAAAAAACTAATCTTAACAACAAGATATAAGCCTCCAAATTAATATTGACAACTGGAAGAAAGATAAAGTCACACTTATCAAAACAAAAACGGGTAGGCCTATGAATCAAAAGTGGTCAATTTATACAAATGAAACTTGCTTTAATTGACTTAAAAAACACACACACATACACACAATTTCAGAAACCATTATTTACATGTTCCTTTAATACATTATCTGCATTTACTGCTTGTGACAATTAAAAACAATTTATATGAGGTCATGTTTGGTTTTGTGTTTTGTACATATGGCCTATCCATGACAAGGTGATCCCAGACTTTAAGGCCTTCATCAGGCTAGGACACCTGTGACAGGGTCAGTCACACTCAAACTGACCTTAAAAAGATTCCCTGCAAACCTCAAGGATGGATGTGCTAGCTGTTGTGCCACCAGTGCTCCTGAGGTCAACTGAAAGAATGACTTCTATACTTTACAGAGATCCCAAAATACACTTACATTGCTTGCAAACAGTACAACAAACCATTGGAGACGGTCTAGATCTAGTTATCATTTTTGCTTCAATCATAGACATATGATAATAATTTAGAACTTAAGGAAAGCATACTGGCCGGAATACAAGTAAGTATTATTTTGTTCCAATCAAGGATGCACACTTTAAACTTTTTCTCATTCTTTTTAATTTCTTTTTTCCTTACAGACTTCTCAAAGGATATTTTAATGGAAAGACTCACTTTACGTGTGAAAGCAAAAAAAAAAAAAAAAAAATGAAAAGCATAGTCATGATGTTACTGACCTATCAGGAATTTGAACATTAAAACCATGAAAAAAAAGGCCTAAAAAACTCGGAAAAAAAATCTTACATTCTCCCCTGCCCAAGCAAAGAAAACGAAGTTAATTTAGACATTTCCCCCTTTTTTCATATACAAAAATAAAAAGGCTAAGTAATATTAAAGATTTCCCTTCAAGAAATTTTCCTGAGAATATTTGCTGGTTATTACAATAGTGATAATGATGAATACTTGATATGAAGTATTCACAATACCGCAAAACCAGCCCAAACAAGTAACAAATAAACTTGCAGCAGTCTTGAAAGTTTTAACTCACACCAGATAATGGTGTGATGAAAATCATATATTTAGCAAGAGACAATCAACATCATATTATAAAATTATTAATACAGACCATTATATCATGAATTAAATGGATATGTTTCCATAATTTTATCACATTTGATTCAGTTGACTGATGACTATCATATTAATTGTATATATTAAGTTTGAGAAGAAGTGTTCACAGTGTTGTTAAAACCTTTACCACACTATCTTTTATTGATCTACTTTATCATTGAACTGAGCTGGGAGAGTCAATTTTGGTGAATTTCGGTCTCCAAACCCATATGCCAATATTCTGATTTTCAAATTAGATATGTAAAGATATGTCCCCAATGTATCCCCATGTTTCAAAACTTTACAAAAATTACATAAAATAGTGAATTTGAAATTTCCTGACCCCTAAGTTGACAAATTTTGTCAAAAAGTGCATAAAATTCTATAGACACAATCTGTTTCCCCTTAGGTCCTATCATGTTTGGTGTCAATGGATTCATCTTCATTTCCGCTATATAAAAAGATCCAGATATAATAAGGTCAGAGAATTCCACTAAGGCTATATTCAGAATTATGTGTGTTCATGCTAAATAAAAATACTGCCTTTTCATTAATTACTTTATGTAGCCATGAGCAAAAATTTTTAGCTAATAAAACCCTGAAAATTTTGCTTGCGTACCAGAGGAGCAAAAGAAAAGGAGCGCTATGAGCTGCATTGCTCACAGTTTGTTACCAGAGGACGACAAGAAAAAAGTGCACGCAAAGGCACTAAACAGAGATCTTGTGAGAAGGTACCTAGAGAAAAATGTTGCAGAGCAACACCTGAATCATAGAAACAAGGACCAAGAACAAGAGCAGATAAAGAAAAACTTGAAATGAAGAGCGAGAAAGGTAGATTAAGGAAGCAGGCTGAAAGAGACTCACTGGTCTAAACAGAAAAGAAATGCTGAGAACAGAAAAGCCAGAGAGAGAAGAATGAGAAACAAAAGAATTGTTGAGAGAACAAAGAACAAACACACCGGGAACTAGAGATCAATGACATGAGTAACACTGCAGATGGGAGCAGAAGACAAAGCACTGCCAAAACATCCTGACAAAAGTCAGCCCACTCTCCTCCTGTATGGAGAGAAGAAGAAAGAAGAGCTAAGTCCTGCCAAACATCTATTGAAATGGGTGATGTAGACGAAGCTGGGAAAACAGAAAATTTTTTTTTTTAAGTTTTAAATGAACAGGATTGGAACCTGAAACAAACTTACATGAAATATTTCCACCTCAGTAGACAGCTTATTCACTGGTACAAGCAACAATGGATGCTGGAAAAAGCAAAATCTCATAAAAAACGGCCAGCAGTCAAACGCTTTATCATAAAAAAAACTCCCAACCAGTAGGAGGTAAGAAGTCATCATGTAGAGGATTGCCAAGAAGAGTGCTACAGAGAAATGTCACAGACCTGTATGCTAGTTTTGTGCAGGAGTGCTTCCCTATCACATGCAGTTTGAGTTTCTTCTGCAAAGTGAGAACTATGAGATACAGTGTAAGTGCAGCAAAACCACCTTATAATCAACCCTTATGCGAGCAATGCGAAAACTTAAGGCTTAAGGTGAACGCTTTGAAGAAAATAAATTCACAACTTCCAGAAGACGTACATCAGTATGTTCACATGTCAAAAACAAAAAAGATTTGTTAACAAAGAATGCCTGGGTGGAAAATGCTTAAAATGCCCCCAATTAGAGTTCATTGAGAAAGAAAAGAAGAAAAATGTAAAGATAACGCAGTGGGGAAATAAAGAAAAAAATGCTTGACACACCTTGAGGAAACAGCAGAAGAGCTTCTAAGCCAATTAAAGTTATCTTTGCCAATTTCATGAGACACATTTTTTTGAAGCATGATGGCAATACCACCAATTTCTAAAAATAAAAGAAAATCTTAAAGAAGATAACCTCCTCATGATCATGGACTTTGGATCGAATTATCGCTGTTCTCATCAAGATGAGGTACAATCAGACTATTGGTCCTATAAGCAAGCAACAGTCCACCCTATTATCATATACTACAACTGCCCTGACTGCCCTTCTCTTGTTACTGAATATATGATTTTTATAAGCAATGATATGCAGCATGACAGCTATGCCATGGAAAATTGTTATCAGAAAGCGTTACAACACCTTCAAAACAAAATAAAAATAACCTGCATCATCCAAATCACAGATGTTTGTGGCTTTCGATATAAAAGTAAAGACCCATTTGCCAAAATAGCCTCTTAGAGAGAACTGCCTGTGGAAAGGCACTACTTTGGCTCAGGCTGTGGAAAGGCACTACTTTGGCTCAAGCCATGGAAAGAATCTGCCTGACAGTGAATCTGACGTAGTCAAATCAAAAGCCTCAAGAGCTGTGAAATGCAGACATGTCATTATCCAGAAAGCACATGATTTATACACAATGTGTGAAAAATCATAAACAAAATTTGCCAACTTGGAACATGCCGGCTGCAGCAATTACTATAGACGCACCTTTTTTTTATGTGCCTTCATCAGAGATTTTTAGAAATGCTGCAAAAGCAGTGAAGGGTACTCGACAAGTGCACTGTGTGAAGGCAGCTGGAGATGGAGTAGGAATATTTACCAAGAACTTGATTTATCTATGTGATGGCTGCATTGTGGGCTTAGGTGACTGTCACCATCCTAAAGACATGGGTGGCTGAAAGCATCAACAGATCCTTTAAGATAGTGAGGTAACTTTCGCAACAATTTGCACTAAAATACAATTTACAAATCTTATTTAAAAAATACATTATTTTTGGTTCCTCTCCCTTTCCTCTGATACACTCTTTACAACTTTTTAGATCAAATTGTCAATGCTTGATTTTTTTACTTGATCGTTCCAAGTCCTAATGCTTTTTCAACTGTTTCTTTACATAGAACATTAACATTACCATAACACCAAAACATCATATGTTAGAGCATCACTGACTGCCTGTCATTCCCTTCTGCGACTGCTTCCTCTCTGGAACCAGACCCTGTCCAGCTACTGACAGCCCCTTCACAGCCTGCTTCTCCTGTGGCAACACTAGCATAGCCCTCTAGGAGCTCCCCACAGGTATCAGTTTCAGCTTCAGCTGTTTCAGCTCCTTTCAGCACTGACTGCCCAGCTTCCCACAACATTCATTCTACAATACTGCACTGTGTCCTCAGTGTAAGACATCTTCAACTGTGCCATGTAAAAGAACGAGATTGGTCCTTTGCTGTCTTCTTGGAGCTAAGATGCTCCTTATGTGAGAAGACTATCAACCAATCTTACACCTCTCGGCCAACTGCAAAGGACCAGGCAATGGAGACAAACCAAAGGGCAGTTTTGACAGGCCTAACTGTTGGATTGGGTCATGCTGGACTGATGAAAGTTGCAGAGGGCCTGGGCATGTCTTCCATGCATGAGACTATCACAGGGAGGAGCCTGATGCCTTCGATGCTGATGGAGCTTTGAATGTTGGTGTCAGCTATGATGGTATGTGGGCAAAGTGGGGCCACACCTCAAAGATTGGAGCTGGTGCTGTTATTGAGGTCATGATAGGCCTTGTCATCAACTTCCAAGTAATGTCAGCATAATGTCAGGTATGTAACATATGCGCTGTCTTTGCAGTTTTTGGGCTCTAATTTTTTTTTATATTCAATTGAACACAAAAAAATTTTTTTTCACTCAAAGTAATGCTAAGATTTTTGGGACACCATTCTTCATATCTTTTTTTACATTTACATACTAAGTTTCTACAAATGCATTACCAAGATTTTTCATGCCTTATGCCATAAATAGTAAACTTTTAAGAAATTACATCAAAATGCTTGTATTTTGTGGGGATTTAAACGACTACCATTCTTTTTTTCTTCATGCTTCATGTTGAAATCTTTCAACTGTGTGCTTCAGTTGGTGAACTCCCGCAAAAACAGTGGGGAGTACAAGAAGCGGCTACAGAGCCATCAAGAGTCCGGCCTATGCACCAGTAACTACGAGGGAAGTTCAGATGGCATGGAGGTGCGTGGGGCCCTGACAATAGGTCACTGGAGCATGGCATGCGCTATACCACCCTCAACGTGGATGGGGACACCAAAACCCTTGCTGCCTTGAATGAAGACAAGCACTAAGGTACTGAGCTGGTGGTCAAGGAGGAATGTGTCGATCACATTGCCAAATGGCTCAACACTGGACTGCACAACCTCATGACCACCATGTTGAAGCAGAATGTCAGACTCGGAGGCAACAAAAAAGGCAGCTTGTCTGGGGTAATGCGGTATTCATTATATTATTTTTTTTTTTATGTCACCCCCTTTTTGAAATACTCTGGTTACTTAAAGATACATTTCCACAGGTGTTAATCCCTAGCCATATTCAAACTGATTATATTCTTACGATTTAATAGATATAGTGTCCACGACAATAACTCCATTGGAAGTGAATTTCTCATACCTCCAAGCATCTTTGCAAAATCATTGAGCTTGCTTAGTAAAATGATTTTATTGCATATTTTTTTTAATCCTTTGTGGATAAATAATGAATTTTTTATTTTCTTTTGCTTCATCTTATGCCAGCCAAAGATAGGACTTCTTCACTCCTATTACACCAAGGAGGTGCGCTTGCACAATTCCTCAACAGAGGAGATGTCTGAGGCCATCTGAGCAGCGTACTTCCACAGTGTCAGCACTAGGGAGGAGCCCCAACATGACAGCTGCCCAAGGGGAGAGGATTCCTTGTGCTGGAAGGACAAGTTAACCCAGCCCTGCACGATCGCCAGCAGTCATCATTTTTTAATACAGACATCAGTCCTCACGTCAAGAAGGTGTACGAGCGTTTACCAGACCCTGCCCTTCTTGGTCGCTGCCTCTTGGGCAAAACGCAGAACCCAAATGAGTCTTTGCATAGTATGATCTGGGCCAAATGCCCAGAGCACATCATCTCTGGAATCCACAGTCACTTTTGGGGTAATGGTGGCAGTGGGTGAGAATAACATAGGCTCTTTGGGCAGCCACCTCTTCTTCCCAGCAGTTGGCTGTGAACTCACCTCTGCCACCATCTCCCTGGGCCAGAAGAAGAACAAGACCAGGATAAAGAAGGCTGAGGCAGCTCAGCAGAGAAAAGGAGACATGAGCTGAGGAAATAGGCTCAGCAGCGAGCGGTGGCCCTTCCTACATGCCTGGAGGTTTTTGATCTTGTCCCCCTTTCTCAATGTAGGCCTATTCAAAAAATGAATGAAACGTTCTAATTTATGCTTCAGTATGCTCATTTGATCTGTTTCATCTATGTCTTTTTCAGTTTGGTTTGTGTATTTCAAGTTTCATCTATATGTCAAAACGTTTTTTGCGTTTTTCTCATTTCGTCATTTTAGCCTCCCAAAAATTCCATCAAGTCTTGGCTGTGTTTTAGGAGTTTTTTGATGAATGAGAAGCTAAGTCAAGTATGGCTTCCAAGGAGGAAGTCTGCTTCAGAACATAGTTGCTTCCACGGAGGGTAAAACCTCGTGTAAGTTTTCCAAAGAGAATAGTAGGGTAAACAATTGTGAAGATTAAACAACTTCGCAAATACGATTTGTAGAATGTACAGGAACTTTTTGGATAGCTGCATCGTTATGTGAGTATAACACGTTTTTTTTTTCTTCTTCGTAACAAACCTCCAATTGTTTTTTTTTTTAAGAAAACTGCTTTTTAGTCTGGTCATAGTGACAAGTCTGCCTAATAGGTTTAAACAATGTGAACTCTGGAAGGAAAATTTCGCAGAGTTCCACCTTTTCCGCTTTACAAGACTCAGTTTACTGCCTGCCACTTATTTGGACTGGTTTTAGAATGTGATTACGCAAATAAAATTCCTAACAATTTCTTCCAAATGATTAAGACAAAAAAATTGTTATTTTTTGCTCTGAAAAATTACAATGTTATGCTGTGATTTTATTATACATCATCTTTAACTTACAAAAGAACAAAGCATATCATTATCATCAAATTATTTTTGTGCACCTTTAAATTGTTTATGTCCTGTGTTGCCAAATTTGCATGTAACCCAAATATAAGGCGTTTGCAAAAAAAAAACCCTCTAGAACACACTATTCATAGATTGTATATATTATCCAAAAAATAAGGCAAGTCTTCATGGTTATAAGAGAATTTGGAGGTAAAAAATCCAGAATTGTAATGACTATACCCGTATTTACTCACACTTATTACTGCAGCAAAACCTTTCAATTTCTTGTTCTTAATCTATGTTGTATTTAGTTTGAAAGGCCTTGTTTTAGAAATTCAAACTTTAGACTCATGTCACATTAAAAACCAAAGGCCATGTTAAGTGTTGCATTGGATCCAGGAAATATACATCAAATCTACAAAATTCATAGAATATCATCCTTTCCTATGATCTACTCCATTATCTCCTTCCTCTGTCCATTTCCTCCACCATACTAATGAGCTTTTGCTTGGACTTGCGGTCAAGTTGCTGGACACAGTTGATAAGAGATAACAGTTGTTTGTTTGAATATTCCTGAATGGAAAAGCAAAAAAGATTGAGATGCAGTAGTCAATCATGATATGATCAGGTTTGAAAGACCCCCGTTTCAAGACATTCTATGACAAAAAAAAAGTTATTTATAAAAGTCATACAAAGTAAAAATAAAAGTCAGAAATTTAAAACCAAACTAAGGCGAAAAGGCCTAGAATAATGCAGCTGGGTTAAATAAAACCTAATAACCTACAATTTGAAAACTACCTTTACAATTGATTTTGATTTGTTATTGGTCCAGTTCTCAGCAGTGAATATACCCTTTCAAAAAGCAAAACTTTTCTTTGACACATGACAAGATATTTAGTGATGACTCTGAAAACCATTCTGTAATATTGCCAATCTGATACTTTGGCTGTATAGTGCAACTCTTTTTTTGTACATAATAATATTTGCTCCATGACAAACAATATCATTTGGTAACAATGACATCCTAAAGAGAGTATCAGATGCTTTGAACAAAGCAGTTAAAATTGTCTCAAGAAGAAAACATAAAATCAAGAACAAATGGAGCAATCATTTTGCTTTTTTTACTTTAAGTTACCTTATGGTCATGCACCCAGACCTCAAGCTGTGTTTTTGACAAATAGTAAGCTTTAATGTATGCCTCCACAAATTCTCGCTCAGGAATTGGCCTGAAGGAAAAGAAAAAAAAATGAATTATTAGGGTAAGGTTAAAGTGTCTGCATCTGGTAATAAAGCTTAGCTTCTAAAAGCACAGCAAAAAAAAATAACTTTTCCAAGCTTGACATTTTTACAAAACCCAATTGAAATGAATCGTAAAATATATATTGCATGTATCTTTTAGAAATTGATTTAAAAAAACACATCTGGCATGGCCATGATCTGGTTCTAATATTTGAAGGTGAAGATCTATTTCTAGTGAAGACTACTTTTGAAGATGATTAGAAAACAAAAAACATACAGAAATTGGCTAACTAGCTTTAATTTTAAGACACCAAACTTTTTGGAAAGAGTCTAATGCATTGCTTCGTATCAACATAAAAATAAGTAAGGAAAAGAATCTCATGCTACTATTTTTTAATCAAACTCTGTAATAGATGCTCACTTCAGCTCAACAAAGTAGTCAATGTTGGTTAGAAATTGCTGAAAGTCCAGCTGCATGAGTGCTCTCCCTTCATGGCTGCACTTTTTAGAACTTGCATAGCTGTGAATGTGAGAGCATTGAACATACTTCCATTTCATTGATATTATCAATAGATAATAAAACCGCAAAAACATCATGTATCCTGTACTATTCAAAATATTTTTTTAAAATGAATGAATAAATATATGAATAAATTTTAAAAAATAAATAAAACACATAAGATAACTTTCATAAAATCGTACTATCGCTATCTCTAATTTTTACCTAATCTTTTTCTTTTACCTTAAGATGGCCTTAAAACAACAATACACAACTTACCTATATCAATGCATTGAAGAAATATTAGAACTGACAGTGCAGTGCAAAACATTATCATAGGACAGAATAAACCTAGAGCTTTTAATAAGGTAGGAAAAATCAATTTTAAAGGACATGTCCTCTTTGCACCATTTCTATATTTTTGGCAAATTCTTAAGTAAGTGATCAATTTAAACTAAAGAACAGCCTAGGATACCAAGCTTTTTTTGTTTTTTTTTTTCATATTTTCTCCAAATAAAGTTCCAACTTTAAGCACACAATTTTCAGAAAGCTGTCCTTTACCAATGACCACCATAAAAACTAAAAATAGATATAACCTGTGGTAAATTACAAATTAAATTTTAGAGCAACTCACCCCTCAACAAAAGTACGGTTTGCCTGTCGGATACACTGCTCCCACAGTAGATCTGTGACTGGCCGGGGAAGTGGCACTCGCCGCTCTAGCTCACTCAGCTTCTGTTTTAGGTCTCGGAAACTCTAAAGAGAGGCAAAATGATATTGTTGCCAGATAAAACCACACTAAAAGCAAATTTTTCAAAAAAGGAACATAAAAGGGAAAAGCAACCATTTCAGTGTAAGATATCTTCAAAGATGCCTGATCATTAATATCCATTGCAAGTAGATTTTTCAAATCTAGGATTGTTAACGCTGTAGGTCAAAAGTATTAGTTACAAGTACGGTAGAGTTAAATTGAAACTTTATTTCTTTTAAGAAGATACACTTCTAGAACTTTTCAAGATCCCGTTGCTTTATTGTGCGGAGCAATGAAATCAATATGTAGATGTATGGATTAGTCAATAGTATTTTTCAAAAAAATATTTCAGCTTTTTCTTTTATTTGGCTGAATATCATTATTCAACTCATAAATTGCCAAACTGAAATCTCAAAGCGTAAAGATCATCCCATCAAAACATTACCTGCAGCAAAGTGTCAATGTAGGCACTATGTTGAGACATTATCTCCTTTACATCCCATTTGACTGTGCCCATCTGCTGCAGGACAAGATCATAAGCCACACTATTTCTGGATACGACAATGTACACAGGCTTGCGCACCTCACTTGCCATGTGAACAGTCTGTGAAATTTGTCATTTTTTTTATCAGAATTGTGAAACCAAAATGACATTGTCATATCTTCTAGATAAAATGCATACCTTGAGTTCTACAATTAAAATGGCCCATTTCTTTCATACCATCAATAGACTTGCTATCAATATTCTATACATGAAGATAAAGTGTGAGAGAGAACACCAGATTCTCTCCTTTCTTAATAACTGCTTTATAAATAATTAACTAAATCTACCTTCAAATATAAATATCACAAAATAAATCAAGGTCTTGATTTCAAAAACATGAACATCTGACATAAATCACTACTCATATGATTGCTTCAGGGCTTTTAAAGCTAATGCATTAACCACTGTTGATCAAAATTAAAAGTTGCTTCTAAAAACTGAATGTAGACAAGGAAGAAAGTTGAATGACTAAAAACAATGACTCTCAATAAAATAAGCTTTAAAGTAGTTTCAGCTATACTGATGTCTTCAAACAGAATTGGTGCATGAACAAAAAAATTTATTTATGTTACGAAGTCAGACCCTTTCAAACTTGACCTACAAAAACTTCACCTCTTTAACTTTCAAAAAACTATTGGGCATCAATATTTAAGATGCTGGTTTGTTGTTTTGGGGTTGTTTTTTTTTTCTAAAAACCTAGACATTTATTAGCAACTTTAAATTTCTGAGGAAGTCTTGAAGCCAGGGCTGTTTGCCATGAACACATGGAGGTTAAATATGCTTTTTTTTTTTTTTAAATGTCTCACAGTAAATTTGTTTTCAAAAACACCTGCATAAGTAAGAGCAATAATTTACAAGTCATTGGTTGAATTTGGCACAAGCCATATGACTAAGTCATAGAATCCAGAATAAGGTTTCACCTGTGAATAAAACTGACTAAGGAAAGCTTTCTTATTTGCAGGAATCAACTCCTCCAAGTAAGGATGAAGATAGTCAAGTTGCTTCACTAGGAACATTCTAGAAAAAGGAAAAAAAAAACACACACACACAAATAGGTAAATATTCCATTGCTAAAACTTTTTAAAAATATTTTTTTCCACATAAACATCAAATTTTTCTGACTTTCTTCTTTTAAAGATAACACAAGAAATTAAATAAATTACTTGTATTTAGAAAATTAGAAAGCACAAAGCAGTTTTTACAATCTAATTACCATAAAGCTAAAAGAAATTAAGCAAATACAAAGCAATTCTCTTAACTTCACCACCATAATGATAAAAAATACACAAGCGCAAAGGAATTCTTAAACTTCATTATCAAATGCTGAAAAAAAAATAAGCATGCACAAAGTAATATTTCAACTTCATTATCATTTCTGAAAAAAAATTGGGACAACTTCAGCCTAGGCCAATCTATGATTTTAGATGTACTTACAAAGATTCTGTGGCAACAACTCTTTCAGACAAACCAAACAGATTTGATGACATGGTCAGGTTCACATGTGGAGCCATAGAGGCAGGCAGAATTTTATCCTGTGAATGGAAATATTAAACGGGAATATTTTAATAGATTTATATAATTATGAACGAGAGTTATACTTAAGATCAAGAAGTGGTAAAGCAGAATTGCATTGGACATGCTGACCAATGATCTATACACCAATTAGTTTGTGAGATGCAATCTTAAAAATTTTTCATAGTTTGTGCACCTAAAAACAGATCCATCAAAATTTGATTATTGTCATATATATTTATATATATAAATATATATATATATATATATATATATAAAGATTTCACATCTGTTGTGGGGCTTTCTTTCTCAGACCTAATTACGGTCGATTATC
>BLXT01007705.1:1195369-1207758 GCA_019648995.1 Plakobranchus ocellatus
AGAGAAGGGAAAGATGCGCATGTAGATCACATGAAATTTGCAATTTTAGTGAATTATAAATGCAGAAGTTTCTTATCCTAATCACTTTTCTCCATTTCCATCAATAATATACCCAACATTATTTTTTTTATTTGTAAATATCAATGCGCATGAAGCTGTTTAAATACTCACTGAATCTGATCCAAAGAAAGTGTATACCTGAAAATTATAAGAAAACCTTTATTGCAGGCTATAGCTTTAGATATAAAGACTAGGTGCCCATGAACATAAGAGATGCAGCAAGGGGAAATCATTGTTTTACTAAATACTCAGAAAAGAGATAGGGCTGATGAAAATCAACATCCAATATCTTTTAAAAAAAAAAACTGTGCATTCACCATCTTTGGCTATTTATAACTTGTATCTATATACCTTCATAACTTTTATAAGCATTATTAGAAAGAGAGAAAAAAGTGCTGCACTATGATACGAGGGATGTCCGAAAAGAAACAGGAAAAGGGGCACAACTCAAAGAGTTTTGATCAGATAAATTTGAAACTCACACAGATTGAAGTTCACTCTTCCACTACTTCTCAACGTAATCCCCGTGGAGATCGATGCATTTTTGCCAGCGCGACAGCAGCAAATTGATACCCACTCGAAAGAAATCAACTTCAAGATTATCAAACCAATTTCTCAATTCACTGATGAGGTCATCTTCTGTCTCGAAAGCCATGCCTCCTAAATGGCGCTTCAAGGGTCCAAACAAAAGAAAGTCAGAGGGTGCCAGGTCTGGACTGTGGGCAGGATGAGGAAAAATTTCCCAACCGTAGCGCTGCAGCCATTGCTGTGTAAGGTTTGCTGAATGAGGGGTCTCATTATCGTGCTGACGCACAACACCCCTTCTCAAGAGCCCAGGTCTTTTGCGATGAATTGCTTCTTTAAGGCGGTCAAGAGTGCTGCAGTATCGGGCAGCATTGATACACTGACCCTGTGGCAAAATTTCTAAGAGGATCACACCTTTCGCATCTTGATACTGCATCACTGCAGCCCACAGACCTGGCACCCTCTGACCACTATGCCATTGCTAGAACATATAACTAAAAATACTCAAGCTCTAACCAACTGTTTTAGTACTTTTGCTATGATTTTCATCATTATAAGTATGGACATTAAATTATTGTTTTTAAAATGTATGATGTCTTCACAGACTGACTTTTAACTTAAAACATCGTTTCTCCTTTTACTTACAGTGTAAAGGTAATAGTCAAACAACTGAGACATGCAAAAGATCACATCAAAAGCAATGGGCTTCAGTATAGAGATCATCTGGAGGTATTTGCCTGTTAAAAATATGAGAACCGAAAAAAAAAAAAAATTCTGAAAATTTGGGGGAAAATTTTAATTTTCAAGCAACAAAAATAAAATAAAATAATCAAATAATTTTCCAAGTAACTCAATCATATAACAGAACTGAAACAATCATATCTCAAAATTGAAACCATATATTCAGAATATTACATTGCTATTTTTCAACACATTCTCCAGTTTCTTCAATGGGTACTGTCCACCTTTGTTGTTAAAGCCATTTACACCAGTTTTGTACCACTAGACAGCTCCTCACAGTTATATTACAAGTGGGAGATAAAACATAGCATGAATGTAGCTTGGCATGAGTAAAAAAATGTTCAGTTTTATAAGCATAAAGCTCACCTATAACACGTAGAACATTGATGGTGGTGTTGGTGATGAGAGGTCCATGTTTTCCTCCTTTACTGCCACGACTAGATGTGCGTTTTTTGCCATGCCTGATAAATTAGAGAAAAAAATGTGCAAGAATAAAACTACTTTGATAAAATGATACAAAATTGAAGATCCCCTCTTTTTCTTTTTTTTTTAAATAAAAAGAACAAAAAATGAAAAGAATGCAAAAGCATAATAAATAGAAGTTATGAATACTGAAAGAGGCTACTTACTTATATGAATGTGCCTCTCCTGTTATCTCATCAATGTAGTCTTTCTTTAGCTCATCTGGAATGTCTGAATCACTGTCTGAATCACCATAGGTGCTATCTGCCTCCTGTGTTTCATAACAAAGATATTTGAAAAAATTTTAATAATTCGGGAAGTACAATACCATTATGCTTGATAAATTTCAACAAAAGATTATTTTTAAAATAGTTAGATTACTACAGACTAAAGAACTTATTTTCAAAAATAAATCCTAGACGTATAAACTGTACAACTGTAAAAAAAATCTTTTATTACCAGCGTTTTTTGGTTAGTCCTCACTTTAAGGGGGAAAACAAGTAGAATCTTTAGAGCCAAAATAATTTTAACAGAAATCAATATAAACCATAGCCATTGTGTTGCTAAGGTTAACCTTTGTGATTTTCTTTATTTCATAAGATAAACTTGTTAGGGAAATAATCTTTGAAAGAAAAATGGCTAATTTAGCTTTTGAAGAATCAGGTTGAGTTCATGATCTTGAATTAAAGAGTAGTTCTTTACCCCAACTCCTGAAAAAACATCTTCATTTTCCTCCTCCTCTACTGGCTTGTCAAATGGATTATTATCATCTGACATGTACTGAGAGAAGTAGCTGTTCTCTTCCTGGTCGTTTTCTCCATCTTGTTGCATCTCCTCTTCCCCTATCCTGACTTCACCATCAGGAATCATGTGGCGAGAATTGGCCCACTTTCTCATGAAGCGGAATTCCTGTACATTAACAGACACAAATATAAGGAATATAGTAGTAAATCCATTTTGATTTTAAATGTTCGTAAGGGAGCTGTCAAACATAATAAGCAAGTCCACAGCTCAACAAAATTTCATCAAAAAATTTATACTGAAATATGAAAAAAAAATTAGCTACCTATCAAACAAGATAATTTTCCAATCAAAAATTGATATAGAAAGACCTTAGACATTGATTTTATTTTTTCAGAGATAGCCTTTTTGTTATTCATTTATCATTTCAGAACAATGACTATGCAGCACAAAAGTATTTTACCATAAGCTGTAAGATGTTGAAGTTTGACTTGACAGGACAAATCTCCCAAGCTTCGTTTTCCAGAAACATCCGTAGTTCATCTAATCGGACCCGATGGTGAGTTTTGAAGAAATTAAGGCTCTGCTGCTTCATGGAGTCCTGCAATGCTTCGGACTTGCTGCCACAAAACTCGTCTCCGATCTCTATCAACCTGCGTAAGTTAAAACATCAAACTTAGAGCATCATTATTTCCCTAAGCTTTTTCAGATGAGCACAGTTTTCATTGCCTTTTATGCAAATCAATACACTACCTTAATTATGTGAGCTACATTTTTGTAAATTAGTATTAAACTGCCACATCTCAGTTGTACAGATGGAGTTAAAAAAAGACACTGACAAGAGGCATATGTTACTCTTACAAAATAAATGTCTTACATGCTTTTTAAGTGACCCAGACACCCAACATTTGCACAACTCTTACTCAAAACAAAAGATCTGCATTTACTCCATACGCTTTAACAATTTTTTTTATCTTTCGAACTAAAATATTCAATTTTGACATCAAAGGCAAAGTGGAAAGCTTATCAAATATTTTAAAATTAAATTTCTCATTTAGTAAATCACGGAATATTATGGTTTGAAAAAAAAAAAACCTAAAATCATCCAATGAAAAGAAAGTAGAGCACAGGTTGGAACATTTTCACCTACCTGTTAACAATGTCCAGAACATAAATAAACTCATCCAACTTAAAGCCACTCAGGTCTGAGGCCAACACATAGGCTCGCACCTTCTGCTGTATGTCCTGCCATACTCTCAAACGCCCATATTCTAGCTTCTGGTTTACATAGCGCCGATTAAAGCTCGCCTCCACACCTGCTGCTCCATCATCTACAAAAATTATATAAACTGAATCACTAAATGATTGTTTAGTGATTATTTTCGATTTTTTTTTTTCAATCCAGTTCCATTCTCTGTTTTAAAGTAATGCTCCATTCCTTTTAAAAAATGACACGAAATAAATTGAAGGACAAGATATTGAAAAGCCAATATAACACTTTAGATAGAATTTATTGCTGACTAAAGGGCATATTTCATATTAAGGTTAGAAAAGCAGGATGAAGTTTTAAAATGGTCCAACATGCAACCCGATTGGTATTTCTTTGACTTTGTGTCTTATTGCTTGTTAGGTGTTGATTTAACATAAATATCAGAAAAATTGTTTTGCATATTTCTGTTAAAAATTTAATTTGAAGCCATGCAAACGTACTAATCATGGCTTACAGAATTCAAGAAAATTGTAGCTATATAAATCAGGATTTTATGAATGTAGGTATAATTGTCATAGTTCGTAATATTTCACACCAAAAATAAGCTCGCAGCTATTAGCTAAATCTGGCATTATTTGGTAAAATGCAATATCTATAGGAGGGTCCTCTTCAGAATACATAAAAAGACTTTTCAATAGGTCTTTGTCCACAAAAAGTTAGAATTTGTAGTATTATTACACATATGGAGATAACTACAAAATTTATAATTTAACATACAACCATCTAATCTTTACTTTTGGATGATCTAATTTATTTTTACCTTTACAAAAACAATTAAAAAAGGAACACACAAAAAAAAAAGAAATTAAGTAAAGGCTTGTTTGGGAGAGGGCAATTTCATCACGCTTTTTGAGTAATTAAGCTTTAAAATGAAAAAAAAAAAAAAAAAAACAAGGAAAAACCCCACGTTTGATAGGAGATTATGACAATGGAAGCAATACAAAGATCAGGTTTTACATTTTCTTTACATGATAAGGGATTTTTATACCCCTGGCATTTGATATCATCATTCACTCTGAATAAGACAAGCCTGCAACTAGTTACTTTGAGAATTTTCTTCTCTTAGAATAATGAGAATTTGAATCTGCTAAACAATATACGGAAAAAAAAAAAAAAGAATTCTCTTTGCATAAGAAATAAGGTCAATAACAAACGTACACTAACAAGATTGCCCTAATAACAAACATAAACTAACAAGATTGCCCTATAACAATAGTGCACACAATATTTTCAGTTGCAATATAAGACCTGATTGTTTAGGATTCGCTTTTTTTTTCTGAGCCTCTAATGTTGAAATCTCTACTCTATAAGCTTATTTGCACCCAAAATCTGAAGTATTTCCAAGAGCGAAGAAATCAAATCATAATAAATTTTTCTGAAAATGCTTTGCACAATTTCCTCTTTGTTCACACAGTTCAACTTTTTATAAATCCTGATTCAACATATGTGAATAAGCATTGCTGACTTGCATAATCAGCACTTTGAGAGGAATAAAAAGAACTGAGATGACCTCTAGGAATACCTCAAATTTAAGTGAGAACAGCACAAATGTGAGGTACCATGGGATTTCAGCCAAATCTAAATTTTTCAACTTGAGATATGTATATACATGTCTTCAACAAACAATTATTTCTTAACAACATGAAATTTGCAGTTTGAAAAGGTGGACTTTTAATGACTAGACAAACCATCAAAGTAATAATTCTAAAAGAGGGAAACGAAGAAAATTTTGACTTTATCTTGTACAGATATTAGCAGTCAATATCGTGTGATACCACAGAAAACCAACATTATATACCTGACTCTGGACTTTGCCTTGTTGAGTCCTTGTCATTTGCTTCATGCCACTTCATGGTTTTGTAGTAGCTCTTCATGACTCCCCACAAGGCTTTGCACAGATCCACAAGGCATGGGGTAAATGTTTCGATGGTGATATGCTATGAAACAAACCACAAAATCATTTTGTTATAACAATATTTGGGCAATTTTAAAGTTATGAAAATGAGATTGTCACAGCTTTTACATTCATGGAATGAATGTCATTTTTTAAATGAAATTCAATTCTCTTTACAAATGTCATTTTTTAAAAGTAAAATTTAATTCTCTTTACAAATGTCATTTTTTAAAATAAAATTCGATTCTATATTTTTCGATTTTGAAGGTTTTCATATCAGTGCATTCTTTGTGATGTTGCTTTAATTTCAGGCTTAGTTAAGGCATACAATTAATTAACAATTATTCTGAAAATACTTTAAAATTATTTGAAATACCCTTCTCTTCATATCATCACTGGCCTCATCCTTCTCGTTTAACATTAATATCAGTAATTTTTTTCCCGAAAAACTGTATCCATACTTTAAAACTCAATCACTATTTTAAAACAAAGCAGAAAAACTCATTCATATGGTAGGCCTACACTGTCAATTTTTAAGTTACTAAATATCTACAAATTTAAACATTGTGTGTGATGGATAACTCAATAGATAGATTATCATTTACGTCTCAAAAGGTCATACTTCTCAATTATATATGCATTTGCTTAAACTCAGATATAAGCAAACTTAAGTCTAAAATTAAAGTAATTTTTAAGGATAGTCTCTGATTGTTTTGTCTGCTTTGAAAAAAACACATAACTTTTTACCTTGTGCCCTGGGATTTACGTTAAAGAGACTTTTGCACAGCGAATTTCATGTGTAGTTCTAACAAAGATTACACATTTCTTAGCAAAACATATTACAGAAATCTGGCGGAAAAAAAAACCAACCTTTTTCAACTAGCTAACTCAATTTTTTTTTTTTTTTTACTTGAATCAACTTACTTTGCAAAGGTCTGAATATTGCCGTTTCTGAAAATTTGCAGTTCCTCCGCTGCCTGAAGTAAGCTCCACATATCCCAGAATGATAGTGAATGCTGTGTTGTGAATTGCACTTGCAAAATGCATATGTAGTTGATCCATAGCAGTCTTAAAACATGTCAATGTAAAAAAGTGTTAATTCAAATTTATCAAAGAAAAGCATTGAGCAAAAATACAAATGTTTGACTACTTGATTCCATAAATGGAGAATTCATTAATTTAATCTTTTCATATAGAAATGAGAGAGAATTTCAATGAACCAAAGAACAAAACTAAATTCAGTTAAATTATTCCTCCTCTCATCTACTACTCTGTGATATAATAACAGATTTGATGAATAATTTATAACCACACTCACTTATTCTTAAAGTGTTATCACTAGCTTAAAACAATTAGGTCCCACAAACATATTTGTAATAGTAAGCCAACAATTATTTCATATGGACATGAGCTATATAGATTATGACATAACCAAGGGACTCTGTACCAAAAGCAGCTTTTAGAAATGAAGACACTTATACATTTATCTATATGAGATGACAGGTATAAAAAGATTGTAGATTGTCATATCTTGTTTTTTATCATAATTTCTTTACTCCTTTTCCCCTTTAACCATTATGTTTTGAATAGAAGAAAAATAGCTGCGGAAACTTTTTTTACCTGAGTCTTCCCAAGCTGCGAATAGGCCCGTTGCACTTTCTGATAGTGAGTCTCATCAAAGCCAGTGCAAGTCTTTGAGAGAGCTACATCCAATTGCTCCTCTATCATTTCTAGTGTGTCCTGTAGTTTAGAGCTCAGCTCGCTGAGGATTGGGCAAATCAGTTTTTTTTCTATTTGAAAGACTACATTTTGAATATAGGAGATCTCATTTTTTTTCCCTTAGAAAACAGCTTGAACTTTTGCAAATTGTTAGTCTAGGTAAAAAAATGTTGAAAAAAACTCCCTGTGTTAATGAAAAAAATAAAGCATAAATTTCTTTCAGCACTTATAAAGCCACTTCAGACAGAAAGAGGGACCAAAAAGTACTTTTACTAAGGCAAGAGAGGCACCGATAAAGTTGAAATCAATGCAGTGCAAGATGACAGGCATAAAAAACTGCTACTTAAAATTGATATTTGGAAAAAGATATGATCAGTAATCATATGTGCACTGCCAAAGGCTTATACTAAGTATTAAATCATATTTATCAGTTCTAACTGGCAGGTTATATTATCAAAAAAGCTAAGTCATGATCATTACAATATAGGGTGCAAAACAATTCTGATGGTAATCATGGTAAATTTAATTTAAGTTTGAACATATATAGCCCATCCATAACAAGGTGATTTCAGGCTACAAGGCCCTTGTCAGGAGGACTCAAAAATAGTCCTTGAAAATAGAAATGAAAACTTTTTTTTCTTCTTACCTTATACACTTGTAATGTCTGAAAGTGCTGGCTGCTTTCTGGCACTCAAGACACAACTGAATAGCTCCACTGTAGTCCTCCTCCTAACATTAGATACACAAGTTGGGAAAAAAAAATCAGACAAGTAAAATGGTATGTAAAAAGTATCTTCAATTTTTTTTACAATAAATAAAGGAAATGGTACTTCAATTTTTAATAATATATAAAAATTATATTGACTCATCAAAGTTACATTCATGGATAACTGAACAAAAAATTAAAGAAGGAGAAAAAGATAGAGGAGGGGATAAAGGAAAGAAAGGTTTTGATGGGAGGCTTCAATTTGAATGACTGAATCACCCTCTTTTCTTCTTACTCATTTTATTGTGCCAAAAAATCAGATAAGGAAACAAGACCATACGAGCTGTGCCACAAGCAGCTTTTAGAAAGGTGACAAATTTTTTGTATCACTACAAAATTGTTTCAGTTTGAGACACAATATTTTGGCTGTAAAGTTTTTGATCAAAGATAGAAACTGCTTTGTTCTCTATAGATACATCAGCTTAGGTCTCTTCCCCAGCTGTTCTTTTTACCTACCTCCATCATTTCCCTGAGACGTAGATCTGTTCTCTGCAGTGTCTTGATTGTCCGCAGAGATTTGAGTAGGCTATTGAGCTGTTGTCGCTTGCGATAATTTGACAGCAGACCCAAACTTGCTATAGTGAAACTTTCCCTTGCATGATCTATATGTCTGATTGAAACAGTTATTAAATTAAAAAAAAAAAGAAAAGGCAATTAAAAAATCAAGAATAATGGAAAAAAAAATATCAGGCACTGTAGCTATGAATTTTTGCTCCTAAAGCATATATCCTATCATAACATAATGCATAGGAGTAGTAAGAAGTGTTATTAAAAAAAAAAAAAATTACATGATATTTGGGTAAATTATTAAAAAAAGAATAACATCAGAAAATTGTGTCTTTGTAAAACTTAAACAGCATTTTGTCATTTCAAGTTTCATGTTGCTGGTGCCAACGTTGTGAGTGTGTAGCTGTTAGTATTGAAAATTAGTGAAAAACCATCTTAGCATTCAAACAGAATGATCAGCCAGCACTAAATTGTGCCTTGCCACACTAGGCACATTGAACCCCTTGCTGCTCTAGATATATAAGCACAAAAACATGCACAATGGCACCTGACAAAACTTTTTGTTTCACTTTGACTACACTAAAACTCAAACTTTTCATACAATTTATACCAAAACGTCCACAATACAATGTAATAATCAAAATAAAAGATAATGTATGATATATCAGCAAAACGATTATTAATTTGTTTGTTCTTAATTGATGATGACAAACAAGTCTGCTTATAGTTCTGAATTGGCAGAAGGACAATCAGAGCCATTATGCATGGCATACACATGTAATGTATGGTTATATCGCTAAAATTTTTTACAGCAAAAATTTCAACTTTTCCAGATAGATTTTACTAGTTATGGTCGAGTCTGATTTCACATTTTAGGCAAAAAAAATTGCTTGACCTTATATGATAATTGTAAGTAGAATTGGATTGTATACCTAGTTCACCATTTTAAATGCAGTTTTGGTTTTAAAAACAGGTAGAGAAAAAAAACAATAATTTCATTTTATATGCAGTGAACCAACTACCTGGTCTTGTGTACAAAATTGGCCTGAGAATATCTTTAAAGCACATTTGCTACAATTGCAATTGTAGTTTTAAAAGCTGTAATTTAATGATGAAATTGCTTATATCATATTATGTAGGAATTAAAATATTCATAACACTATTCTTTTATTTTTTATAACAAAGACAAGGACTCAAACATAAGATATTAATAAAAACTAACAGTTTAAAAATAGTTTTAGTTAGCAAAAAGAAATATAATCAAATAAAATAGTATGGGAACTTCCAAAATTTGTTCCTTTGTTTCCTCTTTCCACAAAGGCACAAAACGGTATTTAGTTTACCTTCTTCCAGTCTGACACACAGATCTTGCTGATTTCAAAGTTTTCTGCAAGTCCATCACTCTTTGCAACTCGGTGGCATAAGCTGGATGATTTTGGAGAATCAGTTCTGAGATCCTTTTGGACACCTAAAAACATCAAATAAGTTGATGATCATATGGAATGCAAGGAAATTACAGAACAACAAGTATTTGCCCCAGTCCACTTAAATTACTTTCAAAATTAAGTATTACAACCAGATTAGGATTAACCAATATATTAAAAAAAAAACATAGTCCTACACTTTTCTACCCCAGTAAAAAATAAAAAAAATTATCAAATACAGTTTTGAGATATTTAAGATTTTTGTTTACTATAGTAAAGATCAAGGTATTATAACAATATGTATTGATTGCAGTGTGTAGTAATAACTCACAGCCTGAAGCTGTGTGCGCAGCTTTGTGCAGTCAGTGCTTATCTTCTCCAAATCCAGCACCTCATCTTCACATTTCTGCAGTAGAAAACAAATTTGTAAGCTTTGAAAACATCAAATATTCTCATCTTTAACAACTATAAAGAAAAAGAACTGATCTCTTCTTGTATCAGAATCTTTGCTGCAAAGGCATATTAAGAAGAATCAATGGTTCTAGAATTATGGGCATNNNAAAGAGAGGGGGTCAAATGTATCTTATCTTGTCAAACTTGTAGATACATCTGCAGTCTATTATGACACAAAATCAAAAAGTGTAAGTAAAAAACATGAAAAAGTTAGTATGCCACACAAAAAGTTATCATTACATCCTGCAAAAGTTTGCAAAGCAAGATGTAATCCAATTTTAATATTACATACATACCTGCAATTCATATAGGCTGGTGTCAAATGACTCATTGTTGTAGTATATAGCCTCAATACCATCAATGATTTCCTGCTCTTCTTGTGGGTTCACGGGTTTAGAAAGCACCTAAAAAAGCACAAATTTTCCATGGTGACAATAATAGTAGTGTGTTTGTCAAAGCTTTTCCTCTTATGATTTATCAATCCAAAAAAAATTTAAAATTCTATCTAGGTAGTGATGATTATACTCAGTTAATATGCACAAAAATTACAAGGTTTAAGCTTCAAAGAGGTTTACATTTCCCTGTTCAAAAGCAAGTAATTAAAACAAATAATTTTAAATCTGTGGTCACTTTCTGCTGCAAGTTTAAATTTTAATACTGCAAGGAAGCCAACAAGCCTGGAGTTTCCAAAATAGTGAACTGGTCAAATTACACAAAACCAAATCAATAACAAATTTTATAATAAAAAAAAAAAAAAAAAAAAAAAAAAAAAAAAAAAAAAAAAAAAAAACCTCTATTTCCAAAAAAGGCCTATTTCAAAGTCAATGAATGACCTTTGCATAATCTTTCACATCACAGGCAAAAAATTATCTTAAATAATAGTCTACGAGTTCTATGAATCTAAGACAAATATATGAATGCTTATTATAATGGATGATGGCTTCAAATAAACATTAAAAGAATCTACTTTTCAGAGGATGTCTTCACTTGAAACAGCATTATTTATATGCATAACCACTGTAAATTTCTAAAAAATTCTAGAGCTTAAAAATAATTGGTAATTTCAATATCTTTTTCATTTAAGGAATAATTTAAGCAAGATGCCTTAATGATACAATTAAATCATGATATAGCCTACCTTTCCTTTGGAAACGGCTGCAGCTCCTACTGTAATTATGTCTGAAATGGTTTCCTCTGAAGGAGACTGTAAGCTGTCCTACATAATAAACGATATGCAGATGGATATTTGAAAAATGCAGTCTCAAAGCTGGTATTGCCTTTATGCTTTAAGTTCACTTCTATGTGTAATAACATTTTTTTACACTTTTTCAAGAATTTCTAAAAAATGAAATATTTCTCTACAAGATAAATTGATCAATAAAAGGTTGAGTGCACTTCGAATGAAAGAATTATTTTTTTAAAAATTAATAAATAAAAAATAATAAATTTCTTCAAAAGCTCTCTTGCCTGGACTATTGCTTAAGTGCATGCTAAAACAGCTCTCAATCGGGCTGTTTGCTAAAAAAAAAAAAAAAACTTTTACTCAATAAGTATAATAAATCTAATCAAAGTTAATACAGTTGAATTGCATAACAGAAAATCTTAAAAGTAAGACCAGTTTGTTTTATGGATCTTTGTTCTAAGGGGGTTAATCCAGCATCCTAGCCTTCATTTCGCCAGACAGTGCAATAGTAAAAATTGACCATAAATTCAACCTTGAGGAGCCCATGATCTTTTTCAGAGAAGTGGCAGTGCATGTGGGGCATAAGAACGTAAACTTTAATTTACATTTTCATTGGAATGCCACCTGCCTAAATGTTAATATAC
>BLXT01007705.1:1233648-1257024 GCA_019648995.1 Plakobranchus ocellatus
TTTTTCCTTCAGTCTAGGATACTGATCTCTCTTGAATTAAAGATCATCGTAATAATGCTATCCAATTTTTCTTTTCACCCATTTCTATAATGCTTATGTCTTTTGAGCCTGAGGTCTTACGTACCAGCAAGAGTACTATTCCTTTAGTATTTATCTTTTCCATCCCGGAGCTTGAAGAGAGAGAAGCATGTTACAAAACATATTTCAGCCCAAAAATGGATACTCGACATTTTAAGATCCCTACGGTCTTTTTTCCTCGCCCACGTAATTATTTTTGTGCTGTTTCTTTCCCCTGACACCGCCAAATGGGTCCTTCCTCTCGACCAATGAGCAGAGGCCTAGGAGTGAGGAGCCCTGACAAGGGTAGATAATCCAGTATGGACGTGTGTCGGCTAAGGAGAAACTTAGGGAGCAAAGGTTTTGTTAGATGAGCGAAAAAATAAGTTAAAGGGGCAGGTCTGAAGCCTCAAAACTATTGTGATAGTTTTATGTTTATAAAAATAAGAATAAGGGCCTGTGTTAGTGCAGTAAAAAAAAACAAAAAAACTTCAAGTATTTTATTCAAATTTCTGTGATTTTCGTAAAAGGATTTGTCCCAGGTAATATGAAGTACTTTAAATGATTTTTTATGCTATTCTTTTATTTTTTTTTGTTTCTTAAAGCCTAGAGAAATCTTGGTGCGTTAATACGCATGTATCGTAACATTTTATTTATAAAAGAACAAAGGTTTTCGTGCTTTTAATTTTTTTATGATCATTCCTTCCTTCACTTTAAAAAATTCAATATTTTTTGTTTTCTTACATTTTTATGTGTTGGCTCTTTTTGTGTGTATTTATAATAATTTAGAGAAAATAACACTTGATCTTTTCAAAACTCTAATCACCATTGTTTCGATTATATTTTAGAAATTCAGTATTTACAACAATAAATGGAATTACGAAAAGGAAACAAAATTGACTAGAAGTTTTTGAACGTCGGGCGCTTTAGACCACACAAAGGTGAATACAACCCTTAAGACACTGTTTTCAAACACGAGTTCAAAATGATGTCAGTGAGACCTCAACAGAAACGGAAATTACACCATGGCAAGATGACCACTGAANNTTAATATAAAAACAAAATATTATAACAGCAAGAGACCAAAAAGAAATACCATGATTTGCGATCATTATTCGTAAATCATCAAACGCAAAAGCTGCAATTATGTTTAGGCCATACATAGTTTTTTTTTCGTTTTTCTTTGTGAGCACTATTATAAACCATGATGAAAGGTAAATAGGATTACAACAATCCTTGACGTTTAAATGATGTCTTTTATTTGTTTAGATATGGTGAATATAGGAACCGAATTTTGTTTTTGGTTCAAAGGAGGTAATACTTGATAATACTTAAGTGCCAGTTTCAAATTTGCTCTGACGATATAGACATTGATTTATGTGTGGTTAGCTTCAGAAGTCTCCACATGAAGATAATAGGAAGCTTCCATTCTATCACACAACAGCACAAAAATCGGCTTTTCACGCTTTCACGCGACTGAAAATTCTATGTTTATTCGAAAAGGTCGTTTCAATATCGAAATACGCAATAGTTGTTATCTAAATAATATAACCTTATTACAATAATCCTAATTTACGTAAACTGTTGTTACTTTGATAATTTTAAATCCAAATTTTCTTTCTTTTTTTTTTTTTTGCCTCTGGAGGCTGCAATTAATAAATTGGCAAAATCTCTACAGTTATAAATTGCAGCCCGCCTAAAATGCAAGCACAAAATTCTTGAAACAGCTTTCTGAGCTTTAGATCTGCTGACTCATATTTTACATGCAAATTTTGTTTCGACCTTAAGTACGATCAGAGAAATATTTTCTATGTGATTTCATTTGAAATTCCCTAAGAAAGAGTTGTCTAAGTATAAATAGAATTAGTTTATTATTATCATAGTCTGATTTCCAAAAAAAAAAACACATTCTCTGTAAATTAATCGTTCTTTACGGATTTTAAAAATCCCAAAATTTTTAGATTTTTCCGAGGAGTATTGCATACAATTCATAATCTAAAACCTGGTGAGTCTGTCAGCTGTGGATACACATAGACACTCGGCAAAAAAGATGGACTAACTCAGACTTGTGTTAAAATGTGATTTTAGAATCAATGTATTTCTGAGCCTAAGAACTACTAGATTATATTCATATTGTAGAAATGCGCTAATAACATTTTGACAAAACATGAATAAATCAAATAAAAATTGGTATCCTAAAGAGAAAAAAAAAATTTCAGTCTTTTCTTGACATCTTAAATAAAAGAGAGATGATAAGTTATGACATTACGTCACCTCAGAGACGACAAATTTAGTAGTCAAGAAACGCATTTTATGTAATAAGAGGTTTCAATCAGGAAAATTACCAAGAGGTTATTATCTGGACCATTGTAGGAATAGACAAAGTATTTGAGATTTTCAGGGTTTTATAAACAATTATGCACCATATTGTAATATATTCTTATGGTCTAAACATTTTAACATCGAAATACAGTGAATAGTTAAATGTTGCAAAACAAAGCTTTTCCTCAAATTGTGCTGAAGATTTGGAAATCCGTTTGACGATGATTTAAATCTAAAGTGAAATTTACGTCACGAATGTAAGTTGTTTATAACTTGATAATCTTCGGCTTTCCACATCTTTATTTTCAATAGAAAATTTAAAATGAAAAGCGGATGAAAATGACAAAACTCAGAGAACGTTTAATACATGGTAGCCACAAAATAAATGAGTTTAATTAATTATGTAAGAAAGATGTGAATGGTGAGGCTTGTTTCTTCAGATATGCAATCATGCTTGGCGACAAGTATATTGACAAAGAACGTGAAAGATTGTAAAGATTTTTAAGTTTCATGGTATTTTTTTTTTCTAATTTTTGATGTTGAAGTCCCTATGTAAGATTTTAGTGTCAATCCATTCAAACTAACCAAAATGAAAATCCATAGAAATAATCGACCATTTTTAGAGAATAGTTTCATGTTAATTCTTTACATTGTCGATAGAAAGATGAAATTGAGATCCTCACCCAGTCAGCCTTTTCTTCGCGACCGAAACCCATTAATTGGTAGCGACTTTAATGATATAAAAACCTCTGTAAAGGGTCTGAAATTTCTTTTAAAATTTAAGTTACCTATACAGGCGCTATGCGATTAGCTCCAATTGAAACCTTCATTATTGTGTTTATAAAATTAAAGGCGACAAAAGACACGAAAAAGCTGATTCAAAATATGTGCACTAAGATGCGTATATTAGTTTTCAAGCGAATAATGACTTTGAAATGTTTTCTTGGTTAAAATATGATTCAATCAGCAAAATAGAATGAAATAAGGACAAAAGCGCACGAATTTTTTTTTTTTTTTAAGAAATCCAACCTGAGATCTCAAAAAAGCTTAAAAGAGTTTAAAAAGTCTAGACGTCTAAAGTTCAAAAGCTATATACTCAGCATTATTCCAATACATTTCAATATTTTTTAAGTTGTCAATCTGCGCTTTTCTGTGTAATTTTTCCTCAACAAAAAGCACACTGGTGATAAGTTTTAAATATTTCAATTATTTTATCTCTCATGTAAGTAGATTGATTGATCACTAACGCACTATAATAAAATAATTCAAACTTACGTTGAGGAGAGGCTAAAAAAATAATGTTGGCGAAAGCGGAAAGAAGATAGAGATGGAAGATTCACACATTTCTGATAATTTCAAAGTGAAAGTCTGAGTCCTGAAGTGATTAAATTGCTCGACCTTTGCAATGACGTTCTTTAAGTATTGAAATACGTTACAGCAAAATAATGTGATCAAAGGATTAAGGAATTCCAGAGCATCTTTAGAAACCGAAAAATCGCCGACTGTTCATAGCCTTCGGGTAGCAATACGTGACCAGCCTTTCTCACTCGGTCACTAGATTATTTCCTATGCCTTTCAAAAGATAATTTTGATGCCTTGATTTTTTTCCCCCTTGCCATGTCATCATTTGATTTTTATGGTTTTGTGTCATCTGTTCTTAAATAGGTATACATTTTTTCCTTTTTCTTAAAATTATGCAAATTCTTACAATTCGATTCAATGATTTTTTTCTATGGATTATGATGTATTTTTCTCATTTTATTATCGATAACTTTAATTTTGATATTTATAGAGGATGTCATATTTCAGGAAATTTACACAGTTTATCGCATGTTAATTTTTCATTGTTATTGAGGAAAAAACAAACAAAATCAAAAGTTTGAATTTTTTTTTCAAAAGTAATCTTTAAATCGCTTTTTTTTTTACTAAAAACTAGTGTTCCTAATTTATTACATACAAAAAATCTCAGCTCAAATCTAAGTATATTTTTTCTACATTTCAACTTATGAAGAAACACTGAGGATTAAATGATGGTTGTCGCTAACCAAAGTTAATGTACGTGAGTGTTTCCGTCTCATCTTACTTGCCTTTTCCCTCTATGTAATAACTTGCAAAATGTAGTAAGCTTTGCATGCAAGTTAGTCTCCTCTTTTTTTTTTTGCTTTGTTTTTCTCTTTTACATAGCGATGTACTTGTAACTCAAGCAAAAAGAGGAGATAAAGAAAACATGACTTCTGGATATTCATTTGAAAGTGTAAATTGTTTCAATAAAGCTTCATATTGAATCCATATGCCTCAAGAAACACTTTCTTTAGTAAAAGAAAATAGATTTTTTTTATTTATGTAGGTTTATAATCACAAAACGAGGAAGGGAGTTAATTGAGATTTTTTTTTTCATCTTTTGTATTTACTGCTACCATTGAATAAGATCTGCATATTTTTATGCTGTTAGATACAGATATCAATAATAAATACAGCCTAATCATAAACTTCTCAGTTGCAATTAGAAAAACTCAGATGAACTTTAAATGGTGATAAAAATAATAATTATCTCCCAAACTTCACCACTTTTTGTTGGAGATATCATTTCTTTTAACTTTAGAGGGCAAATTGAGTTTTACTGTCATTAAAAGCAAAAAAGATTTGCAAGCTTTTCTCTAGTTAATTTGTTTTGTTTCGTTTCTTCTGTCTTCTATTTTTTTTTATAACAGGTAAAAACTCACTACTTTGAGCAGATTCAAAAGGCTCAGAACGAACATCAGTAACCCATTGCTAGATTAAATTCGTAGTCGTAATCTTTCTTAGCTAGGCAAGTATTTAGTATTATTAAGGAGTGTCTAGACTTTTAAATTAAGTTTCAAATATAACTTGTGAGTTTTATGTTTTGTTTGAAGTTCAATATCGCATATCTCTCTCAGATAAATCTTTCACACACTCGGTTTTTATTTTATTTATTTCATTTACTTTTGTAGGGGAGGAAATATCAAGGGCATTATTAGCGGGTCATGAGGAAAAATGTTTTTTGTTTTATTTTGTTTGTATGAAATTAAATTGTAAATTAAACCTTTAGTCCCAAATGTTATTATTATTTTTTTTTTCATTTATTATTCTTTCAACTACTTTTTAAAATGACACGAGTATCATCTTTCTGGTTTTTGTCCCTTTCTATAACTGTCAGCTTGATTAATCTTCAGTCAGGATTAGCTAGTGACTGCACATATCTAAAATGATAATAATAGTAGTATTAACAACAACAACAACAACAACAACAACAACAATAAAAATAATAATAATAATAATAATGATGATGATTATCATGATGATGATGATAAAACACGGAGAGGAGGGATCAGGTTGTGGTATGTCTGTGTGTGTGTGGGGGGGGGGGAGGTAGGGGCACGGTGGATAGCGAAATCTCGCTTAGATATGTAGGCAGCCTTCTGAGGCGTGTTCGAGCCACGCTATCCGCGCCCTAGCCTGTCGGGGGCTTGAAAGCCTGAGATCACCTTGTTGAGAACAGGCCATATACTAAAAAATGATAACAACAAATAAAGAACGGTATTGGAAACTTGCAAAACAATGTGCGATGTTTCAAATAGTAAGATATTTTCTTTCCAATTTTTTTTTTATTACAAAGCCATTTCAGTTAATGCAATCAATGTAATCGACAGCCAACACATTAAGTTGAAGAAGTGAAAACGTAAGAACGCTAGGACGGAGACATGGTGCTTAGCTGTTTGTCTAACTAACTTCTAAGTCATCTGCAATAAAGATATAGCCCGTGAGATCATTGTTAAAATCCTAAATTTTTTAATGCGAGGAAGGAGAGAAACTTATGCCAGAGACGAGGATTATTCTCTGAATTGCAATTACGATAATAAAAAAAAAGATTTTACGGGTTATCATCAAAAGTAATGAGGCCTTACACTAAAGATGCTTATGTTAAAAACAGGTAATAGAGGAATAATAATAATAATAATAATAATAATAATAATAATAATAATAATAATAATAATAATAATAATAGCAGAAAAATTAGGCCTTGATGGTAAATATCTGAGAGTAATTAGAAATCTACATTGGGACCACTGTGAATCTGTAAGAACTGAAAAAGAGCATAGTGATTTTAAATCCATCAAAACATGTGAGGCAGAGAAGTGTATAGTCTGCTGATCTTTTCAACCTATATAGTGAAATAATCTTAAAGAATTTAGAGGATATTAAAGGCTTACGACGATATAGTTTTAATGACAGAATCTGGTAAATAATTACACAAACTTTAAGATACTGTTGTTTTAGAGAACGAAAGAATGGGCCTGTCTTTGAATGTGGAATAAAAAACGGAATGCATGGTTAACCAAAGAAATCCTCTAACTCCAAATGCATTCTCGTTAGTGAAGGCGAAGAATCAAACAAGTAACAAAATTCAAATGTATCTGAGGTGGTTGAAGCGCAAGTGAAATAAGTAAAAATATGACTTAAGATATGTTCCAAAAAAACCAATAGTGACAAATAGAAACATAAGAATCGACACTAAAATAAGAGTAATGAAAACATATGTACTGTCAATACTGTTATATGGTAGTGAGTGTTGGACAATAAACAAGGAAACTGTGAGAAAACTAGAAGCAGTAGAGATGTGGTTTATCAGATAATTTATGAGTATATCCTGGACGGAAAAAAGTCCAATAAATCTGTACTAAAAGGAACTAATCTTGAGCGATGATTAAGTAAATCTATAAGACTGTAGCAACTGCTATTTTAGGACGAATTTACGGACACAAATATTCAGATAACTTTGCCATCACTGGAAAGAATAAAGACATTTGCAGTACAGGTAGACAGATAATATCTGTTATTCAAGGCCTTCACTCATTGGCAATAGGTGAGGGTAGCAACAACTTTATAAGGTCAACTGACAACAGGTTTGAGTGGAGGACTGTGCTCACCTTTGTCTATTTCAGACAGAAGAATTCAGAGGAAATCTTGTACTTTTAAAGGGGACATGGGGACGGGGCTGAACAAATAAGAAAAAAAAGGATGAAAAGGTAATTTAATCAGATATCTTCAACTTCTACATCATCATCATCATCATCATCATCATCATCATCATCATCATCATCATCATCATCATCATCATCATCATCATCATCATCAACATCATCATCATCATCATCATCATCATCATCATCATCATCACAATAATAATAATAATAATAATAATAATAATAATAATAATAATAATGTAATAATAATAATAATAATAATAATAATAATAATAATAATAATAATAATAGTAATAATAATATAATAATAATAATAATAATAATAATAATAATAATAATAATAATAATAATAATAATAATAATAATAATAATGTAAAATAGTCTCTAACGCCGAGAATAGATATTGAAAGGATAGAATTTCAGTGCATCAGCTCATTCTCTCTCTCTCTCTCTCTCTCTCTCTCTCTCTCTCTCTCTCTCTCTGTGTGTGTGAATGTGTGTATGTATATCAATATATGTATATATATAAATATATATGTGTGTGTGTGTGCGTGTTTGTTTATGTTAAGGTCTTAAATCTAAGTGTACCTTCGATGGATCAAAATTGAATGCGTTATGCTTAGCATATTTTAAAGATCATTAAATCGTATTATGAAGAAAGATAAATAGAATAAAAGATCGTTCATTTTATTTAGGACTAAAGACTGCATGCAACAGTTTTAAAAAAATTATAAAAGTAATTACAAAACCTGACAGCGATTGAACTACAAAGGGTACCATATTACAAATAAAGGAAACTCAAGGGCAGCACAAACTAGTACGGGTGTGAGAATTTGTAATGTCAGCGCTTTCCAACTCCTTTTTGCCAGATGTCTTTACAAGAATTAAAAATAAACCACTAATAGAACCGTTTTGTTTTCTAATTTATACTTTATAGATTCACCTTGTTTTCAATTTTTAACCTTTGCAGGGAAATAGCGGGAAAGAAAAAATTCTACTTGCGCGTAGAGAAGCCATTGAAAAGTTTCTATAAATAAAAACAAGCCGGAAGAAACAATTCAAGTTTGTAGAGGTTCTCAATCGCTCTGAAATGATCTCAAAATCTGGCGCTTTTACGGTATGAGAAGATGGAGAGAGCAAAATGGCGAACGATTTGGCTCCCTCTAAAGTATAGGTATCGACAGTTTTGGTTCCTAAACGTAACAACAGTGGTCGCTTGTTCGTGTGAGCACTTATAAAATGACTTTAAGTTATTTTCCTTTGTTCAAGTGAAATACTGTTTACATTGATAATTCCTCTTCATTTATATTAAGAATTATTATGGGAATGATCACTCAGTATTATAATATTGAGGTGACATGAACATTTTCTTTTCAATTTAGCTCTTTTTTCATATTAGTTTTCAACTTAACCTCTCTATAATCTCTTTGGAAACACTCATCATTAAAATTTAAGTCTTGTTGTGGAATATAAAAAGAAAAATATACGAAACACACAATTTCATTTATTCATTTATTATTTAGTCACTTATCCATTTGTTTATTGATTGATTGATTGATTTTTTTATTGTTATGATTTATTTATTCATTCATTCATTCATTCATTTATTGGGAGGGATGCCAATCTTCCTTTTAATGAAGTCATCAGGCATTAATAGCACATGACTGGTGAGTCCACCCTGGGACCTGGGAGTTGAAGCACTCTACTGGCCTGACGAAGGCCTGGAAGCTTGAGATCACCTTATTATGGAATGGGCTATGTCTACAAAAACGAATCCATTTACATTGCTTTTATCAAACGAAATACTTCCAAAACTTCTTTGTTTATATATTAAGTACAATAAGCAAAAAAAACTAAGACCTGTCTATTAAGAGAGAGAGAGAAAGACAGAGAGAGAAAGACAGAGAGAGAGAGAGAGAGAGAGAGAGAGAGAACGCATAAAAATTTGTATGAGTGCACCAGACGGCGGCGTGGAAAAAAATAGCTGTGTTTTTTTTTTTTCAAATTAACAAAAAAAAAAGCTCCAGACAAGTGAATATTGAAAGAGAGAAATAGATTCGAGATTCACAAGCGATGTTTTCAAGATGCAATTTTCATTGCCTTTCGCCTGTAGCGGTTGAATATGAAATAGGCCTACAGTTACACCTGGTTTGGTTCGCATGCATGTTAAACTAACCGATCACAAACAGAGATTTCTTCAACTGCCGCGTCTTGTATAGAATTGTGTTTCATCATTAAAAAAAAACGAAATACATTACTTACGCTGTTCCTTTTCTTATCACGCCAAGAACACTTTCTTTCATCAGCCATATTATTTTCGTGGGGGGAAAAAAGAGGGGTGGTGAACGTTGTGGAGTAGAATGGGGATGAAGGAGGGAAGGAGAGGGAGAAATGAGAATTTATTCTTTCCTTGTAGTCCCTCTCGATCTATCTATCTATCTATTTCTCTCTCTCTCTCTTGCTTTCTTTTTCTATCTATCTATCTACCTATCTATCTATCTATCTATCTATTTATCTATCTATCTATCTATCTATCTATCTATCTATCTATCTATATGTCTATCTATCTATCTATCTATCTGTCTGTCTGTCTGTCTGCCTGTCTATATATTTTAATTCATGCGAATGACCTATTTTTCAAAAGCCTTTTTTACTTTTTTCTTCTTTTTCTTTTTTTTTTCGGGGGGGTGGGGGTGGGAGGAAGCGAGAGAAAGGACAATAAGTTATCTCTCCCTGTATCTATCTATCATATCCTTCTGTCTGTCGATCGATCTCTTTATCTTTCAATATATGTCTCTCTCTCTCTTTTCTTTCTTTCTCCCTCCATGCCTCTATGTCCATGCGTATCTATTTATCTATCTATCCATCTGCTATATATATATGTCTCTCTGTCTGTCTGTCTGTCTGTCTGTCTGTCTATATATGTATGTCTATCTATCCATCTATCTTTCTGTATGGATGTCTCTCTCTGTTTGTCTGTCTATATGTCTGTTTGTCCGCCCGTTTCTCTGTCTATCTATTTATCTGTCTATCTGTTTGTCTATCGATGCATCTGTTGCGTTATTGTCTAGATACATCTTTTTCTTCTTCAATGTCTCTTTGATTTCCAATTCAAATTTTTAGGGGAGGGGAGGATAGATTATCCATTCTTTTGTTCAGAGATCAATTTTTGTATAGTTTTAATAATAATCTAATCATAAGTATTACTAGCGCTAGTGATTTCTTTAATGGTATCAATTCTGGAACTTCTCCTTCTCCTCCTTCTCCATCCTCCATCTTCACCTCCTCCTTTTCCTCATCCTCATCCGCTTCATTCTCCTACTGCTCCTCCTCCTCGTCGTCCTTTTCTTCATCGTCCTCATCGTCCTCCTCCTTCCTTTCTTCCTCTTTTTCTGTTACTCCTCCTCCTCCTCCTTTTTCTCCTCTTCCTTCTGTTTTTTTCTCCTTCTCTTTTCCTTCTTCTCTTCCTTTTCCCTCTGTTGCACTTCCTCACCTTCTCCTCTTCCTGTTACTCCTTCTGTTCTTTCTTTCTCCTCCTTTCCTTGCGTTACTCCCTCTCCAGTTTCTCATCCAGCTTCTCCTCCTCCCCTCACTCCTTTTCTCTTCTCCCTTCCTCTTCCTCCTCTCCCTCCTTAACCTTCTCCTCAAAGGAGATCTGGTGGTGCAGTAACAATCGAATATAATCTGAAACCTGTAGGTGGATGGTCTCAACCTGGCTATGCCGACACTGGCACCTGACCTGACCAGTGCTATTTTTAAAAAGTCAGATGTTACCAAAAGTATCGGTGAACGTTTTTTAAAATTTTGGTACAAAACAATCTTCTACAAAACCAAGTCTATGAGTTTTAGTGACAGCCTAATTATCAGAGAACCGGTAGCAAATGTAAAGAAAAAGACTGCAATAGTGACTGACAGATACCACACTTTGTTTTATTCAGTCATTTCCGTTTTAATGGAATATTTTATTACTATAGACAGAAAGTCAGGATATAACGAAAAAAAAAAAGGAAAAGGAATTTTGAGAAATTTTCGAAATTTTAGCTAAAAATATATTTTTTTTTTTAATCATTTCAGTCCTTATGTTTTCTATGATTTTTTATTTATTTATTTTATGGTACGTGCTAGATTTGAAAGCTTAGAATATTACATTTGTCACCTGAATCCTTATAAAGCTTCTTAATTACATTTATACACCAAGATTAATAAAAGACCTAAAGATGAAGAGCGATTGAACTCTAGGGTGAGAATCAAAGGGTTAAGGAAGAAGGAGGAAGGAAGAACGTAGAGAGACGAAAAAGTGGAAAAAAAAATCAATGGTAGCAAGGCCATACAAAAAGGTGAGGGGGTGGCGTTAAAAAAAAGTTTTATTTGAGGTGGGTTCAACAGACGCAGCAACACAGCAAAAACATTAATTTAGAAAAGAGGGAAAGAGGGAAAAAGATATAAAAGGATGGGATCCCAAGTGCGGAGAGCTTTAAACTGTTTAAGCTTTTTAGAGAAATTTTGAGAGAACGCAACGAGAAGTGAAAGATATCAATTTTTCATCAGTTAAGATGTTGAAGATTAAAGCAAAAGATTATTTACGATCCCCCATAACAGTTTCTGTTATCGATTTACGTCTATGAACTTATTTTGCTTGCAGTGTTGGATTTTCTGCTTCTCTATTGAAATATTAAAATCAGATTTATCCTATTAATGTTCATTTTTTTTTTAAAATCATCTTTATCATCTATGGTATCATTACCACCACCAGTGTCATTATCACCATTATTTTATCATTCAAATCATCAGCAGCATCTTCATCAGCATCGTCATCTTCCTCACCATCACCATTTTCATCATCTTCGCGATTTTCGTGCCCATTATCATAGTTATCTTCGTTAATTTAGTTTCTTAGCGGCTATTTCTTAACAAAAAGTATGGTATCATTATGATTACAATCCGTGTTACGTTAAAAAATGTTAGAATGAGCAACAGTATTCATCATTACGTGTATTGCTCAAACATTTTCCCCTAGCCCTTGACTAAACTTCAACTAACACTTGGCTAAATTTCTCTCTAATCCTTGTCATAAAATTCCTAGTGATGATAAAATGCTTTTTTTTTTTTTTGCTAGTCTATCATTTTTAAAAAATCAAGTTTTCGAATTTTTCGCAGTAGACTAGATGAAAGTATAACTGTATTGAGCAATAGAACAGAACACTCCAGCTGTGCAAAACTATCTGGCAAAACAAAGATATCTAATCCGCCTCTGCTATATCCACTCTCATAATCTTACATTCTTACAGTAACAGGTCTCATATCATTTTTTTTTTCATCTCCATGATCGATCAATAAATGAAGCTACGGATTGACGGACGTTTTTTTTTCCCTCCAGTGCTTTTAATTTTAGTTTGTATCCCCTTTTTTTCCAAAACACTTATTTCCTCAAGTTTGGTCTGTAAGCAGGTGTCTTAGTTACTATTTTCTTTGAGAAAATAATTATCGCAAAGCTATTATTGTTGTAGTCGTTGCCACATGAGACATCGTATAGAATTATGGAAAGATTAGAACAAAAAAAAAAAAAAGAAAAAGGTTTAATTTACGGCCATCCTTGATGAACTGAAAAGAAAAGAAAATTTAAATCCCCCACGTGTTCTGTCTGCCTCTCTCTCTTTCTCTCTCTCTCTCTCTCTCTCTCTCTCTCTCTCTTTCTCTCTCTCTTTCTCTCTCTCTTTATCTCTTTCTCTCTCCCTCTATCTCTCTCTTCTTTCTCTCTCTCTCTCTCTCTCTCTCTCTCTGTGTTTCTCTCTCTAGCTCTCTGCCTCTCTTAGATATTATTTTACTTCTTTCTCTTTCCTTGGTGTTCTTTTTGTATTTTTCTTTTTCCCATTCATTCTTTGCAGTTTACAATATTTTTGAATTCCATGAAACACAATGACATTTTATCGAGACTGTTTTATAATACGTTTGTATAAGTACAATTTGTATCGGCGAGAAGTGTACATGCTTGTGCCTTACTCCTAACTCAGTTTGATAGATGCTTCCAGTGAATAGTGAGAAAATATTAATTTTATAGTCTACTTAAACAACAAAGCATTTGAAAGGCGCCTGTGTCCGGAAAGTAGAATCCAAAATGCTTTTGACACTTCTGAATGCTTTTGAAAACGCATTTAAATGGTTATTTAAAAATTTCAGGAAATCTGATTGAAATTGTGAAAAGAATTGAAGATAATAATTGGAAATAATTCTAGAGTTGTGAGAAATTTGCGTCGATTCTAGAGTTGCCTTTTATTTTGTAGAAAAGTAGTGAGTTTCAAAACTAGAATTATTATATCGTGAGGGGCAAAAAACCGCGGCCAACTTCAGAGGCACACAACTCCTCAACGAAATATTGTAGGTCCTAGCATATCTCTCCTAAAATTGTCCTAGTAAACACAATGTGTATACGAGATTCCACTACAACTCGTCCAGTGGCTGCGAAAAACCAGACAACGAAAAAGGACTCCTAAAAACTGTCATATCATAACATCAAGATTCTAGATTAAAAAAAAAAAAAAAGTTATTTAGGAGCAGGTAATTCCTGATATGATGCTAGTGTATTTACATTATATATCAGTACGGCCAAAAAAGTTTTATATTGCTTATTCAAAACCAAAATCGCTGGTGATATCCTAACGTAAATAAAGATGACAAGTTCGTACTCAACACAACTATGAAAATGGATAGCTTTCATTTCAAATGGGAATTTTCTAAATCTAAAACGCGTAACGAAATCACCATTTTGCACATTCATTGATCACTTTGCTTTTTGTCATAGTGTTTCAAGATATATGTTAATGCAAAAACGAGAACAATGTTCTGGGCGAACCTGATAAGCAAGGAACTGAAGCCAGCTTTGTTAAAAAAAAAAACAGATGGAATGGGGCTAGAACTGTAAAAGAATTTCTTAATAAATTTTTTTTTTTAATTTGGACCAAAATTTCAATAAACAGACTCATCCAGAGAATCCAAAACACAGGTTCCGTTGAAAGGAGTGGAGAAAGTGGTATAAATCTCATTTAGCATTAACAGACAAAAGGGCTGTCCTTGACCAAGAAGCAGGATGTGTTAATGATATTCGACTTTGAGTCCGGTGAGCTGAAATAATTTTGTTATCCCCAAGCCATCTTGGAACCAGCCGACAGAAACCAATGAAGTTTCGTACAAACATTTATTTTAATGGAACAATGCTCGGTGCGAACTGCATGGATATATACAAAGTGTCAAAACGAAATAATCCGCCCCTGGAGTTTGGCGCGTTTTTCTGCCCCCTTCTCTCCCCCCCCCTGCGCGCTCTTTTATGTAGCAATACAAGGGAAGGATAATCCACAGAATGAAAGTAAAGTTAGGCATAGACGAGGTTTCAATGTTTCATACTAGATTTGTCAGGGAAAAAAACCGTTTGAAAAATAAAACATAAAAAGTTGGTAAAAATTCTTTTCTTTGAAGGTTATGAATGCCTGACTTTCACTTCAAACATTTCAGATTAATCAGAGCCGAACTGAAAAAAAGAGCATGTTTTTTTTTCTCTCTCTTTATCTTGTCTGCTGAAATTTTCTTTTGAAATAACGACGAGAGACAAAAGTTAATGAGACAGTGTTTCAAGGAGACACATTTGAAGGCCGACTCGGACAAACGATTAGCACAAAATAAATGTATTTTCTAGGATACTTGAATCGTGATAAGGAGCAGAGAGATTCTCCATCGCGCTGGAAACCTGGGGAAACACAAAGACTAGCCTCTCTGGATGGCTGGTGCAGAGAAAGATCGGGATTATATATAAGATCCATGAAGCGATACGAGCAGGAGAAATGAGAGGCAAAACGTGATCTCCCATTTCTCTTTCAGCTCTGGCACTTAAGCAGACAGAGAAATTATAGTCACATTGTTGAATCAAGACTAATGGAAGATTTGTTATCGTCTCTATCAATGAAAGAGAACTAAGCGCAAGGAATTTAAAGTGGATAAACCAGGAACATTTACCATCCAAATCAATCGTAAGATCGCGATAATAAAGCAGATATGCTGAAAGAACAGAGAACAGGTTGGTTCTTAAAGAAGGAAGCTATAAAAAGTAAAACTAAAAAAAATCAAAAGACTTGATAATATTTTTTAAAGAGTAAATAAGTTTATAAGAGCGCAGTTTCGATATCGTATACGGTGTCATCAGAGGGCTGAGAGGCCAAGGTGGCTCAGAGGCTACTAAATCATGCCATAAGTTCTACAGGGCCCTAGATGCTTCTGTTGCGGGATGTCGGTTCGCGTCGCATTACCGTCAGCCTGTAACAAAACAAAAAAATGCGTTAAAATTTTGGAAAGTGGTGTATGGGTGGTGAATTCAAACCGAAATTCTTAGCTCTGATAAAACGAGAAAAAATAAGACAAATAATTTATAGACTATTCAGGATTTATTGGCAGCTACCCATCAGCACCCAAGATTTGTTTCGGTTTAACTATTGCACAGTTCTTGGTTAATTTAATTTTTGGGAAGTGGAACTGTAGATATAGAATGTTTGAGGAGATAAAGCGAGAAGTAAAGGTTATAAAGTAACATCTCAATGGCCACTCTTTGATATCAGACAAAAAACATTTTCCCAATAAAATTCCTCCAGCGTCACCTTTCGTGTTATTCATATTTTTTGTTCAAACTAATTCTTTTCCAAAACCAGTGCTTTCCTTACACAAAAGTTTATACTATCATTTTTCCTAACGTTTAAATCAATGAAAAGGTATGGCTCAGTATTAAATGTTGAGCGAAACCAACAGAAGTGTTAGAGCGTGGCTGACGAGGGAATTGCAGTTGTTTCTCCGTCGTACTCCTACTTAAAGGTTTGTTCAAGTTAAAATGTTTAAATCAGGATTTTCTTTCTCTCGTTCAAATGGCAAGGTTATTTTACTCTTGAACAAATCTTATCCCAGATGTGCCAGTCTGATTTTGTGATCCCCAAAAGAACATTTATCGTCTTTTAAGGATTTCGTAATCCAATGTTATATTAGCTTTTTGCTGTCAGCCTTTCTCCATAATGAGCAGACAATGGTATATATATGTATTTTTTTTTCTTTTCAATTCATGTTTTCGAATGCTTTACAAAGTTGGCTTGTTAACATTTGGTCTTGAATATCACAGTGTTTGATGGGGTAAAATTTAGATATTTTATGTAAAGTGACGCTTAAGACTTGATAAAAAGTAGTTCACAAGAGTGCATTTGTGCACAAAAACAAATTAAATTTGTTTTTCGGGTACTTTTGATTTGAGAAGTATTTAATGCGACATCCAACTTCTCAGAGTAGTCTTAAGATATTTATTAGAAAAGAAGAGAGAGCGACCGATGAACAGAAACAACAGATAATGTTGGTGAGCATCCGAGTCACTCAATATAAGGTGAAACATCCTTTCCGATATATGCATGTATTTTGGTTCAGATCTGTTCTTAAAAAAAAAAAAGAAAGAAACAAACAAACAAACAAAAATATAGCTTCTGCAGTTTTCTCTTTATGCCGGTGCTATCTGATGAATATTAACAGTAGAGTGATTGAAGCTTGATTTTATTTTGCATACTTTTTTTTCTTTTCATCCCTCTAGATAAAGCGTTACAGACCAACTCAGACTTAGACAAGCATCAGGCCCAAGTGTCACTTCATCGCCACTATAGTTGGACACTAACTCAGGTATTGCCAAAAGTCTTTTGATAGCGTTATTAAATGTTTTAGTAATCATGTACTAGGATTTAACTAAATTTTTGAGATTATTTTGTCCTGATTGTTGTTGTTGTTGTTTTTGTTTTTATTATTGTTGTTGTTTTTTGTTGTTGTTTTTTTGTTTTTGTTATTGTTGCTGCTGCTGCTGCTTTGCTTCTCTGTCTCTGTCTGTCTGTCTCTCTATATCTCTCCGTCTCTCTTTCTGTCTCTGTCACTGACTCTCTCTGTCTCTGTGTATACTTGAGTGTGTGTGTGTGTGTGTTATTTTCTCTCACTAATGCACATACTCCAATGCCTTTAAATGCTTTATCTCTTTTCCAAACGCACAATTTCTCCTCTTGTCATACTGGGTTTTTTGTTTTGTTTTGTTTTTTCTGTCGCTGCATATATTCTTTGTTTTTTCGCTTTGTTTATAAGAATACCTTAATTGATCCGCTGACGCAGTTACGTCACCAATCAGTTTAATGATGATTATACCTATATGAGCCTTGCAGACATGTTGAACTCTGCTGCTAAATATTGACCACAGTCGTTGTGGGCAACAAACCTATAGAACATGTTAGAACAAAAAGCAGACCTCAGAAACACTTAAATCTACTTTTGTTGTCTTTTCACGTGGGTTAATATTGTCCTTCAGTGAATAATATATGCGCAAATATTCTGTAGCCCCGCTTACTACTTTTATGATGACAATAAGTCAGTGCTTTTAAAAGCTTTTAAGGTTTATTTAAGAGTTATCCCTATGGTAATTTTTATGTCAATGAGTACAATAGCTAGCGACCGTCTGGTTTTTTGAGTTGGAGGCACCGAGCCACCTCAAAGTTGGAGCTCTTTTCTCACCCTCCGAGACACGTAAATAGTGTGATCAGACACATAAATTATTGAAAATTAAAAGATTGAACTTTTCTTTCACAAGTTATTTGTCACAGAGGATGAAAGCCCTCCGAGCGCTTCAGGGCAAGTTGCTCTTGACCTGGAGCCTTGATGGCGCAATGTATAGCGAACCCGCTTTGAGATCTACAGGGACTCTTCTGTCGCGGGTTCGAGCACCTCCACCGGTGCCCGCTGTCGGAGTGCTTGAAAAACTGAGATAACCTTGTTATGTTTTTTTTTAATAAAGCCAGTTCACAACAAGGTTATCTCAGGCTTTCGGGCCTCCGTCAGGCCAGGACGCCAGTGGCGGGGCTCGAACCCGCGACAGAAGGGTCCCTGCAGATCTCAGGGCGGACTCGCTAGCCACACTGCCACCGACGCCCCTAACCTTGTTGTGGACAAGCTACATTCACAAAAACCAAAAATAACTCAGGATAATTCTATTAAAATTTTTAATCATAGATGAAAACATAATTTGTATCCGTGTTTTATTTCCATTATCTCGAACGCCTTGGCCGTGGGATGAAGGAGGAAATTTGAAGGACGTGCAATCCTCTTCACAGGGACGCTTCTGTAAAGATCGAAATGAAGTCTTTCAAATCCATAGCGCTAGGACTTGCGCTTCATCCCAGGCGTCAGGTTTAATGAATTAAACCATAACATTTATTTTTTTAATCGTGTAAAGGCGACGATATGACTGATACTCTTGAAATCACGCTTCCCCTAAAGCTGCTCATACTTTCTCTTTTTCAACAATCACGCGTGCTTTTTTTTTTTATTAGGTAAGATAACATAACATAAGAATAACTAATAAGATAATATACAAGTATAGATAATCCTTTTCATTGGCAGCAGCCAGGTTGCTTAAATTGACAAAAATAATTGCATTTTACTCACATTATTTACATTAGGGATACATCTGGGTGACCCTATGAGTACACACATACACACACACACACACTCACACACACAGTATCACAATCATCTCTTCAGACGCGCACACACCCAGTAACTTGTGAGTCAAAAACAAATACAATGACAGTACTTTGATAGAATTGAGAATCAAAGATTGCCTCTCTCTCTCTCTCTTCTCTTCTCTCTCTCTCTCTCTCTCTCTCTCTCTCTCTCTCTCTCTCGCAAAACATTCTATTTCATGTGTCGCTCAAGATGCTATTTATTCTCTTCATACATTTATTTCTGTAAAGTGTCTCAAAATTATCGGCCTAATGTATATTATTTCGAAAAAAAATACAGCTCTTATTTTATGCTGAAGAGAATGACTATGACTAGTTTGAAAAAAAAAATTTATTTTTTTTTAAAATTTAAAGCACGTGTAGCTGTCAATAGGAGATCGTTCCTGGGTCATTTTGAGTCTAAATTGAATGAAAAAAATAAATAAAGATAATCAACATGTGTGAATCAGGAAGGAAACCCGAGCACACAGCACTCATCATCATCAAGTGCCTTGCTTGTAAGCGTTGGCGATCATGTCCCTCCACAAATCCCTATCTTTGACGGCGGCCAGTATATTAGACACTTTTCCTGGTCCAAGCCATGTGGCCAGTCCATCCATTATCTTCTCCCTTTGTCTTCCTCTGCTTCTTTTTCCTTCAAACTTTCCTGTTGCTACCAAATGTTCCAGTTTTCCTCTTCTCATCACGTGGCCCAGAAAGGTGGCTTGACATTTCCTGATAGTTCTGACTAGTGATCTTCTTATAACAGCACTAAAGCTGATATTTTATGCAGTGAAGCAGCCATAATTGTCTTGCGTATGTTATTTTGCGATTGTATGTGTACGTGTATGTGTAGAGAGAAAAGCAGTCTATGGTTTTGAGCGCGTGTCGGGGGAAAGGGGAAAGGGAGGGTCTGGAGGCTGGGATATAGGAATGCGTTTGTAAAGAAAGCAAGAAAAATGCAGGAATTTATGATCATAGGTAAATGTGTATGTGGTAGGGGCTAGGACAGGGGAGGGGACATCAATTAATACCACCTTACTTCACTTATTGGGGAGAGGTTTTGAAGTGAGAAAGGATAGTTGAAATATACCAGCATCAGTACGTTCACTTTGCTGACTAAAACAAACGTAAAGAAGGAACTAAAACCAAGTGAACCTTTTTTGTTTGAAAAATAATATGTATCGAAACATTTAACTCACATCACCAAGGATATAAAAACATAACAAATTATATCTAATTATTTTTTATTGAACTTTACCGTAATCTAGCTATGCTTTTGCACAATTTATTCAAACATGTATTTTATTCTAAATTAACCTGGAGGTAAGGTCATGAGAGTTTAATGTACGAAAAATGCGAAGTAAGCTGTCAAAGAGAGGTGGTTTTTGTCTCAAAATTTCAATATTTTTACTCTAAAATTCCTACATAGTGTTTCACATTAAATTTGCTATTGCTTTCATTTAAGAATCCTTTAATTCTCGCAAAGACTTTCCCTTTGGACATTATAAATATTCATTCAATCTTTCTTGAAATCTACAAGTCTCAGCTTCTTCTAGATTTGCATTGAAATCTATGATGGGGGTTTTTACTTTCCGCTGATATATTGAAAAAGTAAAAAATTTGTTCATTTGATATTTCCTTAAACACACCTATCCTTCGATGCATTTCAGATGTCGCCGCTTCATCTCATTATAGGCATATGGTGCTCGGCCATGGCCTTCAACCTGATCACGTGTGCCGATCTGGCCAATCAGAGGCACGCTCACCTCAAGTCTTGGCAACCACGCAGGCCAGAAATTTCACAGACTTTTGACAAGGAACTAAGAGAAGCTTTTGTCTCCGATGGACTCAAAACTGTCAGGCAAATGTTATTTGAAAAATGGACTAGCACAAATAATGAGCCTCCACCGGAATCCATCTCGCAGCCATCGTCCTCTCATAATACAGGTCCAAACTTTAAATCTTACGATGATTTCTCTGACTATGAAGAGATTAGCTCCACTTTTCCGGATTCTCTGGTAAGACTGAAAAAAAATGAAAATTCGGATGCATCGGATGACGGGAGCTTCTACAACTTTATAAACACTCCTATGTCCGCTTGGAACGTGGAAAAATTGCCCAGCAGGCAGCAGGTTGCGTTACCTCTCCATCAGTCGGCACGCCTGTCCAATACAGTCTGGCCTTACTTGTTCCAAGATCGCGTGAAGCATCCTCGGCCCCAAAAAAGGCATTCATCGTTTGTTCACACAGGAGTTCATCAAACTTCTCGGGTTGACAGAGGCGCTCCGCTGTGCAAACCAGACTTTACCTCGTTGATCGTATGTGACCAAGAGTTCGTTTCACCTTCATGGAGAAACTCCTGGAAAGCGAAGAGAAATGAAAAACAGTCTGGCGTTCGAGAGTGGCCTTCTTCCTACCTACTAGGGGGCGCTATGGGTCGCAGGTAGCCATTGCCAGTACTCCAAAAAATGCTCAAGGTGATGGTGGATCTATGCCAAGATTTTTATTAGGAAAATATTTTGGGTGACAGAAAGTAAATAAAACGTAAATTTGATTAATATATTATCGTATCTCAGCGCTTATTTCTTTACAATTGTATTGTCTCCTTGTTCATGTTGGATCATATGTGTAATCTATTTATTGCCATCTAAAAAAAAACTTGATTATTTAGTATTAAGCTCGCCGATAACTTCATGTAAGCATTGAGTAAAATGGTATTGTTGTGTGTTTTCCCAATTCGTTTTGTAGGTGTGTTTCTGGCTCTTTTGAATCATCTCATTTAAATGTTATTTCTCGGGATGACATTTGACTGCCGTTACTGTTCTGCTCTTCTTGTTTTGTTTTTGTTATTTGTTTTTTTTTGTTCGGACGAATATCACTGTTGCTGATGACAGCATCTACCTGATATCTCATTGATACAAAGTTCGCCTAATTTTTCAAACATTGATAGCAAACTAAAAATAAAAAGCAATTGAAATTAATATTAATGATTTCGAAATGATACAACGGTAAGACATAAGTCGCAGAACAGGTTTTGAGNNNNCCCCCCCCCCCCCCAAAAAAAAAAAAAAATCCCTTTTTCAATAAGAGATTGGTAGTTTAATGAAAGCTCATTCTCTTTCCTGTCAAACGTGTGACAGCCTGAGATTTCTTCACAACCGCCTAAAGTTATGCACAAAACCATAGCCCTAATATAAAACTGATCGGATACAAAGAGGGCCTTTGATGTTGTAATCAAACAAAGTGTTTGGTTTGGTTTTTCATTTAGCCGTCCACAACAAGGTGATCTCAGGCTTTCAGGCACTTCATCAGGCCAGGGCGCCGGTGGCGGGGCTCGGACCCGCAATAGAAGGGTCCCAGCAGATCTCAGGGCAGCTCGCTAGGCACTATGCCACCGACGCCCCCAAACAGAGTGTGTGCATTGATGTATATATATATATATATATATATATATATGTGTTGTGTGTGTGTGCGTGTGTGTGTGTTTGTATGTGCTTCAAAACCACTGGTCTCCATGAAACAAATTAATATTTTTCACTAGCCTTCAGATGTACTTCCAATTATTTTTTTCCTTCAATGAAGCAATTCATGGTGTACCAAAGAGTGGAGACTAACTTCAAATCTGTATGGTATCCACCATTTTCCGGTCACTTGCTGGCACAGTGGATAGCAAACCCACCTGAGATCTGCAGAGACCCTTCAATCGTGGGTTCCAGCACATCCAACAACGTTCCAGCCTGAGATCATCTCATTTTGGACAAGTTATACAAAGAAAAAGCAGACCAAACCAGGTTGATATGGACTGGCTCATTATTAGATTAAAATCTTAGATGTTTCAACAAGGTTAGTCTAGGTAAGACATACAAGTCGAAATAATTCAATTTGATTTAATTTGAAGCGGAGCAGTGTCACCAAATTTACTCTCTTTAAGCTGCTCAGAAAATTTTCCATTAGTTCGAAGTTTCACGTTACGATCAACGCAACTGACCCTTAGTTCTCTGTATCAAAGACACTGACCTCTATCTATATATATAACAAACTAACACCTAGCTCTGTGTATCAATAATACTGGCCGTTAGCTCCACGTATCAGAAAAAAATGACAAAAAATTTGTTTATAAAAAAACACAGGTAGTTATCTTTGTATATCAACAAACTAACGCCTAATTCTGTGTATCAACAACATTAACAGTTAGATCTGAATGTTTACAACAATCACAATGAGCTCTGTTATGAATAATACTGATTCTTAGCTCCGTGCATAAAAAAACCTCAGACAATTAGCAATTGTATCAAGAAAACTGACGGTTAGCTCTGTGTATCAACAACACTGATCGTGAGCCCTGTTTATTAATAATACTGATTTTTACATACTCCTAGCTCTGTGCATCAAAAACACTGTCAGTTAGTTATGTGTATCAATAATACTGATCCCTAGCCCTG
>BLXT01007705.1:1267892-1278283 GCA_019648995.1 Plakobranchus ocellatus
CTGCGTCTCAACCTCTCTCTGCTTCTCTCTTCATCTGGTTTCCTCCCTCTATCATCTCTCTCCTTTTTCTCCTCCCTCTTCCCCTCTGCGTCTCTTCCTCTTTCTCTGCCTCTCTCCAACTTTCTCCTCTCTCTCTGGCCCTCTGCATCTCTCCCTCCTTCTCTGCCTCTCTCCATCATCTTTCTCTTCTCTATGACCCTCTGCCTCATCTCCCACTCTCCTTCTCAGTTCCTCTTTCTCTCACCGCCTCTCTCTTTTTCTGTCTCTCCTGCCCCCTCGCCCTCTCCCACTTTTTCTTTCCCTCTCCCTACACCTTATTCTCTTTCTTTTATCTTCCTCTCTCACCCTCTTTCTCCCTCTCGCATTCTTTTTCTCTCCCTCTTTGTCTTTCTCTCCTTTAAAATACTTCTTTTGTCCGCAACACCTTTATTTTTTTTTTTTTTTGCTTTCTTCCTCACCTTTACTGGTGAAACAGTTTGAAGCCCCTTTGGTTTCACACCCGTAATGCTCTTATGACTGGAGTATCATGTATACAGTGAAGACCCGCTACAGGAATCTTCCTAGTAGTAAATCTACGCTGTAGCGTTTGCACCGGGACGCTCCTATGAGGAACGTCTACGTTTTTCAACCTACCTCATTTATATAGAAAATTATGTATTGGGGTGTAGGTTATTGTATTGATCTTCTCATTCTTTCTCTCCCCCTCTCTTCCTTCCTCTTCCTTTGTGGTGGATTTTTTGTAAACTCTCTGTCCCTCTCTATCTACCACTCTCTTCTTCTCTCTCCACTTTCCTTCTCACTATCCCCTCCTCTCTTTCTCACTCTTTCCCTCTCCATCTCTCTTTTCCTCTCGTGTCTTTTTTCCCCCTCTTTATCCTCTATCTCTCTCTTTCTCTTTTACCCTCTCTTCCTATATCTTTCTCACCCTCTCTCTGCCTCTCACCCTCTCTCTCTCTCTAACCCTTTTCATCTCTATTTTCTTTTCTCTCTCATTTCCTCTCTCCTCTCTTCACTTTCTTGTAAACTCTTTGTCCAGATAAATAACTGGCAACCAGCAATCAAAATGAACCTTGTTTTGTGCCGTTATCCTTGTTAATAGCGTCGATATTTTGAAACAGCGTGGTCTTGGTCTTAATGGAGTACCTTACAATAGAGATGAACAAGTCTGATACAGTACGCTATTGGCCTAATGATCAATCTAATCTAGATCTACAAAGGATTTGTAAATGCCTTTATTAGTTATCGAAATGTTTTACAGTCTTAAATTACGAGCTAATTTTGAGCTATGTAGGAGGGAATTTTAAATCTTTTACACAGGGGTCATTGATTCCTTGCAACTTCTGAAAGACACATGTCCCTAAGTATGTCAGTTGTATGTGTTTGATTTTTGGGATCATTGAAAGAATCAAGGAAGCACCATATGGCTATAAACTAAAACCACAGCACATAGCGTTATACATGGTCATAAATAACTTTGTATGGTGTTTTGGCCACACAGCCAGAATGGTTTTCTTTATTTTTCCCCTATGTTTTTATGTGAAGCCATCAATTATATACACCGTCAAAATTTATCACCATCATCATCACCACCACCACCGCCACCACACCATCATCATCATCATCATCATCATCATCATCATCATCATCATCATCATCATCATCATCATCATTGTCTTCATTGTAATTGTTATTTACCATTATTAAAAAGGCACAATTATCAGCATTATCGATACCATCATTGTTAATCATCATTCATATCATCGTCATCATCAACATCATCTCATCATCATTGTCACTGGTATAGACAGAGAGACAATTCAACTTATAACACTTAAAGAGAATAAAACCAAAGATCTAGAGGATTAAATTTATATAAAGAATAAACATTGATCATTTATTAAATGAAAAAAAACAAGCACAAAGACAAACAGTACGAGAAATAAAAGCCAATATACTGTAACATAATTCCATATTCAAGGTGAGATTAGGCAGCTAAGTATGTGAAGTATATGAATGTATCGCCAGTATACAGGAAAGCTTTAAGTATGGTGCTTATACCAAACAAAGGCAATAGTTAGCACTCAGTAGATTGACTATTTTGACAAGTGGCAAACATAATAAGAGCTTTCGTAAATTCATATTAGTTACTCGAGTGCTTTTAATACTTTTCTTATCATATACTCAATTAAGGAAGGGACATAAAATCATTTATCATAGAACAATAATCTGTTCCCATAAAATCTCAGCTAGCCTAAAGGATTCTGCCTAGCCTACAATGTGTATTTGTTACAATGGAACGATAACTGAAAACCCACATACACACACACATACACATTAGAAAGTATTGTGACGCTAATCATCATGTATGTCGCGAGTATTATTGTTGCTGTCATCGCCAACATCATCATTATCAGCAGCAGCAGCAGCAAGTGACTCCTTGATAAACATGCAACATTATTCTATTGTTAATGATAGCTGCATCAATAGTTTTGAATCTTTTTTCATTTTATCTTTCTTTTTTTTTTGGTTTCTGTCAATGCTTTTCTTTTCTAAATATTTGGGAATTAATTTGTTGCCTTGTTACAAATTATTAGTGTTCTTCTTTTTTCCTCCCTAAGTAAACTGTAAGTAATCAGTCGTGCTCCTCACATTCTCTTGTCTCCTCCTGTTTCTGACATTCACCTTCCCTTTATTCCTATACAGTTCCACAGATTGAGCGATCCATGTGGTGTCACCATCACATCTGACGGATCCATCCTAGTTACAGACAGAGACAACAAGACTGGTCTCATCACAAGGGATTTGGATCAAACAATTATGGTCAATGTAGGATTAAGGAGATCAGGATGACAAACGGTGTTGTGTAACAATGGATGACAAACTGTTGTGTAACACCGGACGACAAACTGTATTGTGTAACAATGGAAAGGACTTCGTGTTTCCATGCAATCCAAGATGCCTATGTGTACTTGCTTGATTGCATGTACTGAAACTTCATTTCGTCTTTAAATATCACTATCATGTAGATACAAATATGTGAGCTTTTCTTGGATAAATTAATAGATGCCCTTACTCTTCAACCTTAAGTGTAGAGTATCACGTGATGGTAGTTGTGTTTCCTTGATTTACCTTCACAATACTTTTAGGACAGAACTATTGTGTCACGATATGATAGTCTTATTAAAATGCACAACGTTCCTATTTGTGATTATAAAGAGAGCTAGATTCCTCTTCCCAGACTTTTTTGTCTTGCATGTAGCCTATGTACATGTATAGAGGTTTAATAATTTCTATTAATGCGATTATCAAACTTTCAAGCTGTAAAAAAATATGGGACACAAAGAAAAAATAATGCGCACATGATTTAGTGTTGTGTTCAAAACATCAAGGTTGCGCCTAATGTACACATTTTTTTAGCTTGGTATGCCAGAAGATACGTCTATGCAGAGCACTTGTTAGTTCAATTTTAAAAAGTGTGGAGCGTCGGCCCAGATCTAGGCTATTAAGGATATAGACTTGTCATTAGATCTATAGGTGTACGGCGTCATGAGATAGAAATAAAGATACGTGTCATGTAGTTAAAATTGTTTCTTTATAACATTGTTTCTAATTCTCAGGTGAATTTTAAAATTTTGAATTTTGAATTTTTCTAGGAACAATACACATAAAGACTTTTTTTTTTCGTTGACATTTATTTGCAGGCGTACAAGTTCTAGCAAGCTACAATGTAGAAGGAAAAAAAATGGAGGCGTCAACAATGCAGATAGGGAAGTTTATTTATGCAAAGCGAACGAGAATTCATTACGTAAACGAACGTGACTCATGTTCTATTTTTAGCCTAAGGATTTCTCTAATGTCTTTTTAAAGACTGCTTTTTTTGTTATTTTAGGATTATGATGTAACGTTCTAGATCTACATTTTCGAACATTCTATGCTTGCATTGTGGGATAGGTTTCCAGAAATTTGTAGAGTTTTCTTTGAAAAAAAGTATAAATACCGGGAGAAAATTGATAAAAGTATCACACATACAGAGAACACAAAGAGATCACACAGAGAAGGCAGAAAGTTCATAGAGATCACCCAGAGTACGCAGAGAGTTCACAGAGATTATAGAGATTGCAGTAAGTTCATTGTATAGCGATTACGCATTTTTTTTTTTTAGAGCTAGATCCAGTTTTCTTACCGACGGCCTATGTGAATATTGTTTGATTTTATTTCCTGCTGTTGAGTTAAATAAACTCAGTTTTTTACGTTTTCACACAATCTCCAGAGTTCCATTATTTTTCAGCTAGGTCTATATAGATCTAAAGAACTCAACGTCCTACATCAGAGGTATTATCAACCTTTTATTTCTGGTGTTCGTGACAGTTACTCTCAATGATTTTGTATTGCTGTGAGCATGAGCTTATCTATACACTGTTTGAATGAGATCATTACTTAAGTCTACATTACTGTCCTTCGTTGGGCAGAGTCTAATTTATTTCTACCAGAGTTTACTTTATGAATGAAACGTTTCAAATTTCATAAATAATTGCTTTATGCTGTTATGAGTTCCTCTTGTTAGGCTATGTCTCTACCTTTGTCATAATGACTCATGATATATTCCATTACTTTATTTATATATTGCTATCATGACTTAATATTGAAAATGATGTCTTTCCGACCCTCACTATATTTAAAATATCATAATTTTAAGTAAACATTTACATGTTTATGTCGATTATGTCAATAGATTTATTATTTCCACATTTACAGAAGGGCTAACCCTTGTGTACTCAGCCCACTTATACGTATTTATCATGTAGTAATAAAATATAATTTTTTGTTTTTGTGTGGCGCTAAAGCCATTAATTTAAGCTCAGTGTCTAATTGTATAAAATTGGAACAAATGAACTTATCAAATTCAAATAGTTATAGTTGATATTTCTCTGTGTGTGTTTGGCTTTAAAGCTCATCATCTAACTGTGTGAAATTGATATAAATGGACTTACCAAACAGTAACAGTGTAAACTTCTCTCAACATGTTTGGCTTTAAAGCCCATTATCTTACACTACAAAACTATTTTAGAGGACCCATCATGCATCAAATTGTTCACATATGAAATATACATGTATAAAGTAGTGCAGTGATAAGCCTCAAGGTACAAATCGAGTTGGATAACAGTAGTGTAACAAAGCAATTTTTCTATGACTCAGTTACACTAAACCTCGTCTTTCGTTTTTTGGGTTTTTTGTTTGGGTTTTTTTTTTTTTTTGACGTTGAAAAGTAGGTGATTTTGCTATGGCTCCATTACCTTTCTCTGATTTGAAATAGCAAAAAAATTAAAAATGATAGTGTCAGATCCAAACTATGAGTATCTACCGCACATATATTGTACCAGTTTGGGTCAAACCTCACACTGTCTAGCACATTTAATGTTCATATCTGTAACAAGGGGAAACCGTGTTAATGATAATTATGAATAAATATATGTTGATAGTGAAAAACGGATTCTCACATTTTGATTCATATCCTTATAAAATGATTGTTGGGATAAATGTAGAGTAAATGTTGTTCATAACATGTTTTGCTGTAAGGATATATAAATATCTATATATATTATTTTGATATAAAAGATTAATAATAGATTTTCGGGAATAATATGTACTAGCCAAACCCATTGCTGATTTTTATTCTTTCACTAAAGATATCACAAGAAAACAAAGTTGGACACCAAACATTTAATGCTGGTTTTTCCCTTCAGTTTTGACTTACGGCGTACAAAGTTTCGGAGCATTGTTGTTATTAAAATGTCTACCTGCATATTTTGTTTTGCCAGCCTAATTAGGTTTAAATATGGTTATATAGGCCTACTGTCGTTTTGTAATTCATAAAACAACTTTGGGATTTTAAAATATGTTAACATTAAATAACATGATCTAGTGTAACATATCTATATTTTTTGTGGATTTTATTGACGCCCCACAAAAATGTGTACGGGCATTACACGTTTGGGCTTATCTCCATTATAATAAGATATTCTTAGTCAGGTTATGATATAACTCTAAACTGCAATACCTGACCAGCTTGTTCACGAGATAATGTTCAATGTAGTGCATTAAATGTTTTATTTAAGGATTTGAAATCAACGAAGTATTAAACCTGTACTTAAATTTAAAAAAATGAGTGCATTGCTTTATCTTTGGGACTGGTTTATTCAATGATCAGTTGCTTTTTTTCCCTTAAAGATTTGATGAAAACAGCATCCATACTAACACGGCTCTTCAACTTCTTCATTTTATTGTAGCGAATGTTATTAGAACGACTTAAGCATGCTATAGTTGTTCATTTTCCATGCTAATAGTTGAAAAGATTTCATTGAAAGTCTAGGACTAAAGAAATTATTTTTAGATCCGAAAAAATCAATGGTTTTAGTTTTTAAAAAATGCATGGGACAGCTGGAAAATTATACTGATGCTGATAATGATCACAAACATGATGACTATGATAATGATTATGGCAAAGATAATAGATATGTGTAATAGCAAAAATGAGATGTGAAAACATATTGATTTTGGTGGTGATGATGACGATGATAGTCAAATTGTTGACAATTTGTCGTCACCACCCTTGACCAGTCTTCCTCTTTAAATGTCTAGACAAGTCTTCCTTTTTGACTACAGTCTGGAACAGACATTGGTGATCATGTTCCCCCATGCGAGCCTGATCTCAGTGGAAAATATAAACTTGTTGTTGCTACACAATCTATTGCCCATGAGTTAAGGTTTTTCATTTAAATTGTTAAGGATTATTATGCTCAAAAACTTTTAGATCCTGTAATTTTAGAGAGCAAGAGAATGGGCCTGTCCTAGAATGTGAAAAAAAGTAATGCTAGGCCATTTCGAAGAAATCCTCTAATCTCAAATGCAATCTTGCTAGCAAAGGTGGGAAAATCTAACGATCTTACAACAATTCTTATGTACTGCCGTTCATAGTTTCTAGAAAATATTAGTCATTCAATGCATAGGCTAATGAAACAATAAAAATCAAAGCAACGCATCCTAGAATTTCTAGGACAAAGAAAATATTACCGAATAATAACTTCAAGGTTATCTAAAAATATTGTCCAATCAAACCTACCCACTTCACAGACACCCACCATAGACATGATTTTACAAAATGCTGTAAACAATGTCCCCACACCTTCGAAATTTTTTTAGAAATCCTTAAATCTAAAGGACAACAAAGCCAAATCCAAAACAGTACTACTTAACTAATTTTAGCTAACCTTGATTACATAAAACGGTCGATTGTGGAATGATTTCTTTGTGTTATATTGACTAATATCTTGATGTTATTTCAGGAGCTATAGGCGGTGGGTATAAAAGAGAGCCATATGAGATTGTTGGAAGATGATGTAAGAGAGTTTGTAGATATTAATTGTTGAGGAAATTAAACTACTGTTCTTTATTCAAATTAATGAAATGTTCATTTAATTTTCGGCAAGACTTTCAATTTCTGTTCTTTAGTTTATTTAAAGCAATTTATCGTCACAGGCAGAGTTCAACGATATTATCTAACTAAATAGCGCTAATTATGTGCTAGCGTGCGTGCTAGTAAACATTATACTCTAAATCTCAATGCAACAACAGGTTTTAAGACCCTCAAACCATTAGGTCTGTTGCAAGCATAACTAACACTTTTTCTTAAGTTGTTTTCAAAAAGCCAATTCTCAGTATATTTTTGTTCATACTGCTGAATATAAATGGGTGCCTAAGTTTGCAAAGAGCATAAAAGAATCGTGCTAGTTATAAACCACTTAGCTATAGCTGAAATGCTTCACCAGGCACTAGGAAATAATTATATTAAAAGAATTACACGGATAGTTTATTGTATTTTTCAATCTTCTGGAGATATAAAATTTAGCACTGATATCACCGATATTCATATTAAGACCTACCTGGTAATGTTTCCATTTTTTCCCCTAAGTTCTCTAAATAAGCATACAATTCCGCTCCCCAGTCGCACAGTTGCAACGGACTGGGTAATCATTTTTTTTTTTTATTTTTAATGAAGCTTAACTTCAAAACTTTTTTTAAAATGCATGTCGTTTTTGTCAATCGTTAAAATAGTATGTAAGTTTATAAAGACATGGTGATATTTATTGCTAGACACATTCAAAACGTTTTTGCTTTTTTTAACGTTTTTATAACCTTAGAAAATGAAACAATGCAAAGGGATTTGGCTTCATTTTTATTTTAATCGTTGAAGGTTTGCCAGTAGAGCGTAGGTTGTGTATACGTAACAGCAGCAAGGAAAGTAACAAAAGCCAATATTCTCAATAGCATTGTAAACCAGACATTGGAATTGTTGGTGTTCGGCGGCAGTTACATACAGCAAGTCTTGCCCTACCAGTTCGCTCCTTTGTTTTGACGATCTGTGTAAAACGACCAGGAGAAAGCGCTGTTTTTAGTTAAAACAAGTATACAGACTATAAGAGCTGTTGTTTCAGTAAAATCATTCTATTATAAATAATGCAGCCAACTATAAGAGCTGTTGTTGCAGTAAAAATCATTGTATTATAAATAATGCATACAGACTATAAGAGCTGTTGTTGCAGTAAAATCATTGTATTATAAATAATGCAGCCAACTATAAGAGCTTTGTTGCAATAAAATCATTGTATTATAAATAATGCATACAGACTATAAGAGCTGTTGTTGCAGTAAAAATCATTGTATTATAAATAATGCAGCCAACTATGAGAGCTTTGTTGCAGTAAAATCATTGTATTATATATAATGCAGCCTATTGCAATTTAAGGTAAATATTGCATTTTCCTTTATAGTATAACATTTTTTTTATAAAAAAAAAAGGACGTAAAGCTTAAAAAATTGGTAATTGGTATATGCTTTTTACGAGACATAATAGGTAAAATATAAAACGAAAAAAATAATAAAGCCAGCGTGAGTTTTGCCGGCATTGAACAAAACAACAATTCACAATAAATCTAATACATATTTAAGTCTGGCTGAAACGTAGGTTCTCTCTTCTAAATCTTTAAATGAGTTGCACCGCCACCGTGCCTTGGCCTGACGGAGGGCCTGAAAGCCTGAGATCACCTTTTTGTGGACTGGCTATATACAGATACCAACCAATCCCTCAGAGAAAAGAAGCTAGAAGTATTCTGAGTGCTTGGCAGTCGCCAGAGGAGAGTTTTTAATTTTTCATGGTATTTACCCGCAGAGTAGCATAGCGATTCAAAATACAGCGACAGCCACGGTGACGATCTTGCCTATTTATAATGGAATATCAGATTTGCATGCCATCCTCAATATAGCCAGCAGATACTTTAAAAAAAATCTGTACTACTTGTCTTCCTCAAAATTTTAATAACATACTTTTTTACAACTGCATTGTTCAATTATGTTTTTTGTCTACTGTCTACATATTATGCTAAATTCAACCTTTCAATTGAATATAAGAGTTGAGGGACTTCTCAAGGCTATATAAATAGTTTGAATCAATAAGATTCAAGTACTGATTAGTTCGAATTTCCGAATCCCTCTCAAGCCAATATTGACTCGCTTAAATCAGTGTAGCTGATGTTTCGCATAAGATTCAACTATTGACAGTTCGAATTTTTTAATTCCTCTCAAGCCTATATTGATTCGTTTGAATCAGTGAAGCTCATATTGCCATACGATTCAAATACTGACTCGTTCGAATGTTCGAGACCCTCTCAAGCCTATATTGATTCGTTTGAATCAGTGTAGCTCATATTGCCATACGATTCGAGTACTGACTCGTTCGAATGTTCGAATCCCTCTTAAGCCTATATTCACTCGTTTAAATCAGTTTGGCTCGTGTTTGCTTTGAAATTTAAAATCTTTCACACATCTGAGCTTTTTACTAAATCTATCTCAAGTGTCGCGTGAGGATCTAATTTTTTTTTCCCTTTCTGTTATGGCTTCTTTTTTTTTTTTGTTCTTCGACAGGTTCTCATTTTTTTTAAAATCATGTTTTCTTTTTTAAACTTTTAGACAACAGTTATGTTCTAGAAGTCACAAGTGCACTATTTTTGTATGGAAACAGAGTAGCGTAGAGTAACTAATTAAACAAAACTGGCGAAGGCAGCATGGCATAGGAATGAAAACTAATAAACCACTGACCTTATCCAGTCCATTTATCAACTTCGTTTTGCAAAACGATCCTGGTCCAATTATTCCGGTCCATAATGCATATCCGACCAGCTAGTTTCTCATTAAGATTTAGACACAAATTATTCCACAGACATTCTGGAAAGTAAACCAATCGGAGCTTCTTCAAAATTGGTTTAAAAAACATTTTATTCTTGTGGAATGTAACATGAATTTGAGTTAAAGACAGCTATGTTCATTTAATTCTGCTC
>BLXT01007705.1:1318231-1332794 GCA_019648995.1 Plakobranchus ocellatus
TNNNTTTTTTTTTTTTTTTGAGCAAAAGCAAAGAAAAGAGAATTCATCAACAGTAAATTAATCTTATCTTATTGTATAGGTGTAAGGTGTAAGAGGTACTTTCATCGCAGGAAAAGAAGTTCCTTAAAAGAACTCTTAAAATGTTCTTATCCCCTCGATACATTGAAATTCATACAATTACGGCAAGTTTTTTTTTTTATGTCTAAGTCCTGTTATACTACAAAAAAATGAAAAGAAAAAAAATTTAAAAATGATTAACTGACATTACGAACCAAAGATCACAATTAATTAATAAGAGCAATTAGTATAGGATGACATCAAAGCACAAAGTATGATCAATGGATGACAAAGAAGAAAATAATTGGACTCAATACAACAACAGCTAGGCACAGAGATGACAGAAATATGAGGCAATAATTGAAAAGGTTATTTGTTTTGAGACAAATCAAAATGAGTCACTTGCCACATTATTGTCATCTATAATCATTGCTGCAATCTGAAATTCTTATGTGTGGGCTGCATTATGTTTTGACTTTTCTCAAAAGGATCATAGAGAAAGAAAAGGCATGGTTTAAATGTCAATTTCTGAAAAGTGTTACTTGTGACACATGACTCAATTTAACTGGTCTCAACATAATTATCTATTATGTTGTCCCTTGAAAGGGAAATAAGAATAAAAATATCATGAAATATTATAAAACTTTACGGCTTACATAATTCTTTTGAATAATGGTTTACTTAAAGAGTCCACATAAATTTTTTTTGTTTCAATTTTTTTCTGTTCTTTCAATGATCAATTTCATCTGTTGAATGTTCAGGTAATTTTTCTTATATAGTTCAGAAAAACTAAATGACACAAAATGTTTATAGGAAAACCTGACAATCTTAAGTTTATGGTAAACTTTTCCTTCTGCACCGATTATTTTTACGTATTTTTTTCTTGTTGTTGTTTTAAAGCAAAACGAATTTTTCTTTTATACCAAAATTAATCTTCTTCGACCATCTTAGCATCCTCAATATCCTTTAAAAAATTACCTATTTGCTTTCTAATCTTCAGTAAAATAACATATTTGTAAAGCCAGTATTTGCAATAATTCATAATAAAGATTTTTTTTATGGAAATAAACTGCTTGCCACATGAAATTTCAAAAGAAAATAAAAATGGACGCAGGAAGAGACAGTACATTTTTACAAATATGGAAAATTGGAATATTTAAATGATGAAAAAATGATAATCTTTCACAAAGATAATTGGTTTATATACATAACTGACTAATGTACATCCACGACGAAAAAAGGAAAAAAAAATTCGTCTACATAAAAATGAATGAAAGTGACACTACTTTAAGATCTTGACCTATACATCTTTTTCCTGCAAGAATGAACTGGCTATATCTTATTTCTCAGTCAAGTTTTCTCACAATAAACTAAATATTTTTGGAAACATAGAGAAGGAGGCATATTTCTTTTTTTTTTTTCATCGATTTTTGTTAGGCTAAAAAAATTAGAGAAAGAATGTGGCACATACAGCAAATCTAGCATTTCATACATGCACAGACATGCAAAGGATTTAATCTCCTAAAAATAAAAAAAAATTGAAAATTGAGATAGACAGAGGATCAGAGTTGATAAAAATAAATATTTATTTTAAAAACTAAATAAATAAAAAAACCTACAAGAATATGCCTGAATACCAGCTCACAAATGGGAATTTCTTTTTTAAGTGATAACTAGAATTTTTTTTCTTTACTACAAAAGATAGAAAAAATAGACATAACCCTCGAAAATATATAGCCCTACACAGTCTTCCTAAGTTTAAATTTATCTGAATCCCTTTTTGAAAAGAGCACGTTATCTGTTTGACTCATTTGAACTGGTATGTCAAGAATATGAAATAATGCAGACAACACACCAGAGCCAGACTGACAAACCAGAATGAAAATAAAAGAACTCTATTTTGTTTTTTGTCCCCATACCATCTTGCAATGTACCTGCCACCACCTCATTGTCATCAAGGTCTGGGTCGGTGGAAGAATCCACCCCCTGGGTCTCAGAGCGTGATTTTTTCATACTGAATGTTCGTTTGAAACCACCGCTCATGTAGCCAGTGATGTTGCCCTGACTTGGATCGCTCATGCGCCTCTTGGCATACTGGTCCTGGGAAACGGAGAGAAAATACAACAATGAAAGAAAGTAATACACAAAAAAGAGAGAAAAATAGTAAAAAGCAAATTTTAAAAAGCACTTCAAAAACTGATTTCTCATACTGTGCTACTAGTAATTTAGTTTCAGTTAAAAAAAGGTTTTAGTTAAGCTAAGTGTTAAAATAAAATAAAAAAATAAGTAAATACAATTTTGAAATAGAAGAGTGGAAAAGAAAAAGCAGTGAAAAATAAGGAAAATTTTTTAAATGAAAAATTACAATGATGTGATTCTTCTGCTTTTGCTTTGCATCAGAATTAATTTTTTTCAATTTACACAACAAAACTAATCAAAAAGTTGTTTTTTTTCTCTGATCATTCTAATAAAAGCTCATTATTTAATAAAAGATTTAAGTCTTAAAAAAAAACTCCAATCAGTTTAGTATCAGTCACATAAGTTTGAAAAAATATGAGCAAATTTTGACAGGTACAGGTTCGTAGCTAATAAACCTTCACAATTTTTTTTCTTTAATACTATGATATTAGTAACTATAAGTTGTGGGGTTCTTCAAGTTTTTAATGAATAAAAATCAATGATAATAAAAAATGTGTTGAAATTTTTGGTGTTTTTTAAGGGAGGGGTATTTTGATTTAATTTTTAAATAGATCCATCATTTGTGCAATGATAATAAAGAAAATTGTCAAAATCTTTACTGCTTTTTGGGGAAGGGGTTATTTTGATTAAATTTTTATATAGATCCATCATTTGTGCAGCTGCTTTGAATTGGTTGCAAGACATGCACAAAAAATGAATTGCCCTAAAACAATCATAGCTATGACATGGCAGTGAATAACTGAAATTAATGAAATTAAAACATAACAGATGATTCTCCAATATAAATGCGGGTAAAAGACTACAGTAATTTAGTAACACCTAAAATCAATGCTGATAAAAGATAATAGCAAATAATAAGCTTAAAATCAATGCAGACTAAGAGATACCAGCAAATAGTATCTAACTTTCATGCTGTTTTAAAAGACACAACACAGTGTAACCAACCTCAGCATCATCCTCAAAGTCTCCGACAGGGAAATTTTCCAAGTCAGGTGTCTCAGGTCCCGACCCTTTCAATCTACTCACAGCCATTTCTGCACAGCCTTTCCCCCGAGGGCCCCGCATCTTCATAAACTCCACCCGCTTCTTGTTCTTGATGAAACCCATGGATTGGGACATCCGCTGGGTCAGCTTTTGTGTTAAACTCGCCTGATGAAACGAAATACAAAAAAATCAACTGATGACACAGTCCTTTTGAAATATGGCATCAGATTAGGTTGAACAACACAGCAAAAAGTTTATTCATATCAATAAAAATTTGGTCTCTATGATCAAAATCACTGAGTTAAAATAGACCACTCCTTCATGTAGTATAGCCTTTTCAATAGGCATGCTACACAAAATTCTAAATGCAAAGAAAAAATAATTATAAAACAAGATTTTCCATTTTCAATTGATAAGACAGACCTGCACAAATAAATTGTGAGAAACTTTCTACAACAATTAATTTTCTTCCTCTATCATGCATTTTGAAGTGAAGCTCTCCAAAAAACGCTAATATGTCAAAAAGTAAAAATATATCATTACATGGAAACAAAATACTATTACAAAAAAGAAATGATGCATTGAATTGTTCAGAAACGTAATTGAAATTTGAAGCCCGTAGGTTATTTTGAGGAACTCAAATACTCTATGAAAAAATTTCCCTAAAAAGATACACCAAATTTAAAAGCAAAACTAAGATAGAAAACACAAAATAATTTTTTCACACCTCGTAAAGCCAACATGTGAGGATGAATGATTGTAAATGTTTTATGAAAATGGTGGTGATATCTGCATTTTATTTGAAATAATCATAAATAGAATTCTACAATGTGAGTAAGTTGGCATCGGTAGCAAACAGCGACAACTAACTTTATGCCTTTTGACACCTAAATCAGTAGTCAATGAAGGTACAGATAATAAACGTTTTATGCGTGTTGAATAAATATCAAATTCAATTAAAGAAAAATGTTTACATAAAAAAAAAAAGATTGAAGTTTCAAATCAAGCAAAATGTATTAATTTATTGATTCGCTTGTACATTATCAAGGTTGAAAGATATTATCCTCGTTGTGATTCCCAGAGAGTTGTTACAGCACATGTCATGCGTTTGAGAAATACAGATTGACTTGATTATCCCAAACAAGAATCTTACCCTGCCGTCGTAAACTTGCTTCAAGGCACTGTACTTGACGGAGCCCAGAAACAACGTTCCTGTAAACAGGCCTTGCTTGTCTGTGGCAGTGAGCTCCACTGCTACACTTTCACTGTCACGGACTATCAAGTCTTGAAAAACCTGAGCAATTGTTAAAAATAAAAGTAAATTAAATTACAAACCCATTCTATTTGCTTAGTAATCAGGTCTAAATTTGAAAAATGTGTTTAAAAATTTGTGTCTTTACTATCTACCTTGGTGATGATCTGATGATTTAAAAGGTGAAGCCATTTTGAAAAATTGAAGAAAACAAGTATGCATCTCTATTGTTACACAATCATCTGAAAAATACAGTCAAATTATTGACTTTCTTGTTTTGTTTTGTTCTCATAAACAAATGAAAGATACATGCACTTGATAAGGATAAGGACTGAGACACGCAACTGGTTTCAGTGTACATGCACACATGATATTATTTCACTTAAAATGGAAAAGAAGATGAATTTGAAGCTAGGATATGACAAACATTGAGGAGAAACTTGTAAAACAGAAAGAAAGAAAATAATAGAATGGTATAGAGATAGATTTTTTTTTAATCAATATGTTAAAGAGAAGGAAATGATAAAAAGTTTTTTTTTTAAAGAAAGAAAAGAAAAAAGAACCACTTAAATTGAAGATGAAGGATGTGCAGCACAGTGGATGGAAAATGAGGGAAAAAGAAAATGTCAAAAAAGATTCAGATTGTACAGGCCATGTAATCACCTCCTCAAAGTCATCCACAGTGAAAAAAATGTTAGGGTATGTGATCTCCTCATGGGTTCCTTTGCTGTCCATAGACCTTCTGCTAGGGCTGGGATAGACTCTCTATACAGCAACAGAGAAACAATAAGTTTTTTTTTAATAAGAAGAGAATTATATCTTAAAATACCACTGATACAAATAGTTTGATAATGAGTTGAAGGCAAAGTCACGACATTTTGTTTTCATTTGGCAAAGATTTTTTTATCATCAGTAGCTTTTTAAAAACTTGTTCAAAAAGGTATTCATCAAATGCTTCTTCTCATTAAATTAACTTTAATTTTTCCCTTATCTGTAAAACTAGCTTCATTGTATTACACAGGATACAAAAATAACTGAATAGTGGAGTTAAGGTCAGATATTCTCAAGCTCTTGGAGAAAGTCAAAGTAAGACTGCTAAAAATTTTTTCTAATATTTTCATTAAAAAATCTGTCTTTCAAAAGAACAACAGCACATGTCTTAAATACAGGAATATTGTCCATAAGTCGTTAGTCTCCACTCAATATTATTCTGGAAATCAATTCTAATGAGTAAGATATTGTAAATAACACTTTGGAGAAAGAAGCACATAAAGAACTTTTGTTATTGTTTTAAATCCTTTAAAAAAGGTTTTAATGTTAAAGACATCTCCACATAATCAACATATCTGTAGCTAATTTTCAACACTGCAGTTGTTTGAGATTTAGTTCATAGCAAAATCTAAAAATGTTCTGCATGCTACATATGATTTCTATGGAGCCGTCAACTGACATTTCTGGAAAACTTCAAATAATGCTGCTGCTGGATTTGACCATTTTTTTTTTTGTAGTCTTTTCACATTCATTTTATAAGGCAAATAAAAACTAGTATATGTACTTAACAGAGGATTTGTCGGAAAATTTGCAGGGGTTAAGCTATAGCTATGATTATCTTATAATTTGCAATCTGATAGTCGCTTTGCAGTAACTTTTGTTTTGAAATCCAGATGCCAAATTAGATGTATAATAAATTATTTCTGCAGCACAGAAAAACAAATATTTAAGGATATATAAATGAATAACACAATGTCAAAAAAAAAGAAAAAAAAGTAGGCAAAAAAGAGAAACCAACAAGACTTTAAGAGAAGAAAAAAAAAAAAAAGAGACTTTTCCTACCTGTGAAAATTTTTTGAGAATTTGCAGGTTTTTCTCTCCTGTTCTTGTGCACAGGCCACAGGTTAATGTATACTCCAACTGCAACACACATTACACCAAAGTTCACATTATTTCAACATTATAATCATTGTAGGTTTAGGATGGGATGACAAGAGAAAGGATGGAAGGAGGATCAATGTCGAGACATTAAACAAAGCTGCCAGCTTTCAAAATTTAGCTTCAGTAGTTAGGTCTGTTAAGACCTGGCGAAAGTTAAGGTGGCAAGAAAAGCAATGGCAACCTATCTCATAATGCCATATGCCAAGAACAATCAGGACCCTACTCCTGGTTCCCCAATGCTTGGACTAAGCGTGGGACTCACTTTACTTTTTTTAGTTTTGGATCATCATTTCAGAAATTTACACATTTTAGGAATAGTGTATACAAAGATCGACAGCATAAATACCTGGCTGTCTTTCATGAAGGTGAATGGCCCTAAAGAAAAAAATTACAAGCATAATGCTTTTTGCTTGCAAACCAGTATAGTATATGGTAATACTTAGCAGCCCAAAAGTATACAGTTAACATTTCAATAACCTACACTGTATATAGAAACTGGTGTAGGCAAAATTGGTGGATTAAAAAAAAAAAAAAAACAGAATTTCAGTATTTCCAACCTCATTTCACTACTTCAGTAATTTGGTCTTTATCTCAGTAGATAAATTACTGCAAATCATGAAACAATAATGAAGGATTAGTCATCCATACAAACATTTCCTTTTGCCTGTGATAGTGTTTACAATTCAAGTAAAAGAGTTAAAAAAAAAAAAAATTATAAAACCACATATACTTTATAGCCCATACTTTGTGAGGACGGTAAAAAAGGAAAACAAAATTACTCTTTTCAAAAAGAAAGGAAATAATCTGCAATCACAATTCATTTTCATTTTTAACACCATTAAAGTAAGGTAGTTTTAGATATCCAGCTTTATCAAGCTTCAAAATAAATATCCAAATAGGTGCAACTCCCAATTAAAGAGATCTACATGACCAATCAAAAAGCAAAATGTAACACGATGTAAATCAAAACATTTAACCAAAAAAAAAAATAACATCCCAATGTCAACACCCGCCACACCCCTTATTCACAGACACATACCAAGGAAAAAAAACCAGTAGCATTTTTTAAAAATTTAAAACAAATAAACATACCTCACTTGCTTTCCCTCAAAACATATATCTTTTTCAATTTTTTTTCTTCTTTTTTAAATTTTTAGATCAGTTAAAAGATGCCTTTTTTATCGCTAATTCAAAATACTCATTGACAATTTGTCATTACCTGATGCAAAATAACATTTAGATACACAGTCTCTTCCCAGTCTATTGTAGGCTCATCAAGGGCTGGAAGACGCTTGGAATCTCTCCTGTACACTTCAACTAAGGGCTGAAGGTAACCATAACAAAAAATAAATCATTAAACATGTATATTGTTATGTAGAGAGTGAGAGCTTGATTTCTCACAGCAGGTTTATGTCATCCCAAATGACATTCATAATTATTCCAGACAGGACGAGCACCGACAAATTTTAAATGTCATCATTTTTTTGAAAATTTTTAATGGTTGTAGGTTCAATATCAAAAGACTGCAGTGGAGATCCCTTGATTCAAACTGTCTTGGAAACACAGATTCATATAAAAAATAAATTCAATAGGTCAAGATAAATGTGTAGGAGAAAAGGTTAGATTGAGAGTTTATACATAAGTTGTGGGGAATGCTAGAAAAGTGATCAAGTGGACTCATACTAATAAATTCAACAGTTTAACTCAATGGATTATGTCTATTCCTAAGAGCAGATTTAGTATTATTAACTAAAAGTTGTCATGCTATTCCTTGAAACAGCAATTATGATAATATTGCCTTTATTTTCTAAGATATGTAGAAAGAAAGGTTACATTTCTTTCTTTTAGCATTCTGATTCCCTGACCCGTATACTGATGAGACAAGACAACTTTCCAGCATCTCAACAGAAGATGCCAAATTTTCATTTACCTAGATTTCACATCTGCCCTACAGTGAAAGGTTGAATATGTATAATGAGTGTTTGAAAATCCTGACATCAGTTTTCCTATTCAACACTATCCTTCCTTTAAAAGACCTTTCCTTCCACACATACTGTCGTAAACATGTAAATAAGCTAGTCAACCAGACATCAAGCATTAACTCACTTATTCAAATTCATCTAACTGAAAAAACTTCCAGGCTTTCCATTTCTGGATGTGTTATTGACCTCCAAAAATGTTTGTTAACAGTACACTGACCTGTATAATGCCATGTCTGTTTTTCAGCTCTGGGTTTTTGCGTATGTAAAACAACATGTCGTCTCTGCTGTCATCTGGTGACATTCCTCCGTTGAGAAAATATTGGGAAAACAGGTCTGGCCAAAATGCATGGCCTGAAATCAGTTCAAATCCGTTCTCTGTAATTAAAGAAAGAAAAATTCCATATTCAGAATAGGGTTGGACTCAAAGAAAAAGCAACACTTCTCTGGTTATCATCAAGAGAATCTGATGCTTTCTGAGCAAATTGTTTTGTCTTTCCACATCTTGAATAAAACATATTTTACATGATTCAAAATAAATATGTAAAATTGTTATTTCAATGCCTCATTATCAAAGAAATCTTAATGTAGTCAATAGAGATGTGCATTAGCATGCAATGTAAATTCTATCTTAAGCTCATCATGACCTTTCCCTTTCTAGCAAACATATCACTGCTTGTTGTGATGTGGCAAGACTTAAAGAGAGTCCACTAAACTCAGCTCTAGGCTGCTAAAAAATAAGACATTTTCCTTGGTTTTTATTTCTTGTTCTTGAGAAAACAATCAAGAAAAACACAGAGCGTTAAATAATACTAAGTAGAAAAGATGTTTTTTTCTTTACATTATTCCTCGAGGGCATAAACACTGGAATCTAGATCAAGAAACAAAAGAGGTGATTTTCATTCTACAAAATTATAGGCATTTAAAAAATTTTAATCTATTATTTTATAAATGCAATGCTTTTCAACCTTTTCTTTAAGCCAAGAATATACATAGCAAAATCTTTCTTCGAGACTAAAACTATAAGGAGAAAATGCAGTATTTTCATTTCAATCAGTGTAAGTTTTATTCACAAATAAGCAAATATCACCCAACGACTACAAGATGCTCTTAAACTTAAACTGAAATCTGCACCAGGAAAATTTCAGAAGAGAATCACTAAAACTTGAGCCAACGCGTTCCCCTAGAGGCAGAAGAGTGAAACATTAATGATGTTGACTGCGCTTGATCAGATTGTATCTGATTCATTACAAGCCTACAGGATATAAACATGCAAGCAGTAGAAATGCAAATGCACCCACACACTAACAAAATTCACAGAGCTGAATACATTTTTTTTCAAAAAGGCCACTTAAAAAAATTAAAGCAAGAGAGACAATGGGTAAGACAGACAAGCAAGAGAGAAAGTATTGCTGTAAGCTAAGCTCTCGTTATAATAATTTTTTATCTATAGGAAAAAATTTATAAGCAAATGAAAAACAAATATAATCAGTATTTTGACACAGTTCAGAAAAGAAAAAAACATAACTGAAGTGACTGGCTGAAAAGGATGGTATATGATTCCAAGAAAAACTTGATATATAAAACTGCAAGTGTGTGTGAGAAATGGTACACAAATATTGAAACAGAAATAGGAAAAGCAATAGCTTTTGAAGAAAAGTTACAATTTTGAACTCATACAAAATCATAAATTACTTTTTGTTTTCAAGAGGCACATCTAAATTGATAAAAGTATTCACAAGGGTGTTTCCATACAACCATGATTTTGTGCACTATTATTGAAAACTGCAAAAACAGATCTGTATATTTCAATCTGCGGAAACATTTGAAGGCATCTGCCTTAGCTAAATAAAGAGAAGTATTGTCCATAGACTGAACAGTGGAGATACTGCTTTTAATGTGGCAACTGCAGACATCCTCAACCAGGCCTGGATTTGAAATTACAGTGCTAGCACTAAAATGTGCCCTTAATATTTTTGCTAGGTCGAATAGTTTTATAGCAATTAAGCATGATTTAAATAATCTCATAGAGATATCACAAAAAAATAGTTCACCTTGAAATGAAGATCGGAGCAAAACCAAATTAAAATGTTACAGAAACATCACAAATTATAAAAGAACAAATTTTTATAAATTTAAGTAAATAAAAACAAATAAATAAAAGAATTAAAGAAAGTTAGAATCAACTTCACCAATAAGGCAAGGATAAGTTCAGCAGCAAAAGGAGCATATACCTATTTAATAATTATCAGAGTTTTTTTTTTCTTTTAATGAAAACATTAATATTGTACAGTGAAACTATTAGTATCAAATGAATCAAAGACTTGGCATTTGTTACAGATGTGAATGAGGGGCATATCTTCATTTGTTGCAAAACTATTCATGATGTTTGAAGCCCAACCAATGCACTTTTTCTACTCATCCGTGACAATTCATTAGAACAGTCCTTTGAAAGTTTTTCATAAGACAAAATTTTTCTTAACTAAGCTATCTTGTCAAATATATATGATAAAAACTGAAATTTCAAGAAACTTGTTCATGGTGTTACTCAAGTCTCAAGTTTTGAAAACTTAAACAAAAGGAGGCATTTGAAAGAATTACAAAGAAAAATAAACAGGAAGAAGTAAAGTTCTTCAACAATAAGAAAATCTTTTCATTTTGTTTCTAAAAAGCTACCAAACAGATAAAAAGACAGTTTGTACTCCATTTAATTATGCACATATTCTCAAACCTTTTCATCAAAATGAAAACCTGAAGCTGAAAAGTTGGATTGGAGCATTGAAAAAAAAAAAGCTCAATCAGAGCATCTCCTGTTTGAAGATGTATCAACATCTATTAAACACCCATTTTGAGCTGCATAATTAAAGTACTACATTGAAAACTTAATTCCTTCCATCCACACTTAAAAAAATCAGAGACTATGTTAAAAGTTCAAAAGATAGGTTTATTGCCCAAACTTTTCAACTTCGTTATTCTCCCTATTCAATAGGCATTTATTTTTTGTAGTATGTTTTCTACAAAGTTTTGATCCCAGATTTTACTTTCGTTTAGCTATTGGGCATCCTCATGTTCAAACAATACCAAAAAGTGGGTTATCCTCATTACAAGGATCAAAACAAATACTGGGAGTCTTATTGAAAAAATAAAAATTACACCCATCAAGGCCTAAATCTTAAGCTTTAGTGTCAAAAATGTACACATCATTCTAAAAATATCTGTTCTGGATGCAACTTTGCTGTGAAAAATAATCCAGCAACTTTGCTCCATAACTTTCATAAATAAATCATCATAAAAATGGTCACCCATTAGCACTGTAATAAAGAAATAAATAGATGCTGGTACTTTTGTCACAAGTTAAGGGGTGATATCTAACTTGTCATGAATTATACCCAGCTAGTATTCTTGCCTTTTTTCCGAGCGGTCATTGGTGGTTTTTACTTTATAACAAAGATGGAAACACTTAAACCATTTTGGGATCCACTTTTTGGCCATTGCACTTATAAATAGACAATAAGACATACGATCACATTGATTTGGCAAAGCAAAAAAAAAAAAAAAAAAAAGATCCAAAGGCCATAAAAATATCAAGAGAAAAACCTAAAAAAACAAAAACATAAATATCAATTTCAAAACATGCAAGATTTTACTGCAAGAAGGTTGGTGGTTGAAGAAGAAAGGGAAGCAGCTGACTCTGCCATGACACCCTTTCATCTGAGATGTTGCTGAGCTGCTCTGAAAATCCAATGGACTGTCTGAAAGTGACATTGACACACACTTGTAAATGCCAAGTCAACCATTGGGAACAAATAAAAACAAATTTTAAGTTTGACAAAAAAAAACGTAGTTAAGTCTTGATGCGCACAGAATCTCTGAGATCAAGCTATCATCATAATTAGAAATCCAAGATGTAGACGAGAGATTGGTCAAGAAATCAAACACGAAAATTTAAAATCTACATCTTCATAAAGGAGTCAAGAATCTTTGCTGTAACAAAATAAAAGCGAAAAATGTTCAGGAAAACAGAAAAGTATACATGTGATATTTTAGAAGCAAAGTATAATAATAATATGATACATGCGTAGATTTAATCATCTCACATAGATTAACACAAGTGAAAAGACAAAAAAAAAATTAATATACGCTGCATTGAAAAAAGATATCAAGCTGACTAGTTTGAAGCTCTAACTGTCCAGTTTTTGTGCATCAAATCTGATCTGACATAGATCTCTGGTATCCCTGTTATCTTAATCAAGAAAACTGAAGAAAGAAAAATATATGAAAACATATTTTTTCTTTTCATTGCTAACCTATAAATTTAAATAACATATCTTTTGTGTTCGATGACATAAAGAAATACAGATTTAACATTAATTTTGTATCATTAAAAATATAAATTATAATGCAAAAAATCTGAGACAAGAGAGAAGGGCAAAAACTATAGTTTAAGTGAAAATTGCAATAATGTACAAAAACAGAGATTAAAAATAGAATTCAAATGAAACCAAACAAGATGAGAACATCTCTGTTCATTATCTTTTAATGCTGATGCTAGTTATTTGGAAAAAAAATCAAAGTCTATAAAAACAAAAATATGTGTGAAGAAATTCCAAGTTAAAACATTGTACAGACTATGTTACGCCCTATGCTGTACTTGCAGCCTCCATGATCCGAGAAAAGTAGCGGAAGATGACTAAATCCTCGAGTTATGAGATATCATATACTGAATGGGACATTGTAACATTTTAACTGGAATATAATTAGTCTAGCTTGATAATTCTTAATAAGTAATCAATGTATGTGAAATCAAGAGTCCTTCATTCTAGGCCACCAGTCAACAAGTGGACTTGGATTAAGGCTTAAAGTGCTTGAACATTACAGAAATTGTGAGCAGGGTCTTCTTGATGAACAGGCCAACAATGCTTTATTCAATAAACGCAGTTGCACTTACTGCAGTTACTGCCATGGTGGATTGTGGTCAAGGCCCTGCATCTTTGAAAGACAGGTGAGGAGTCATTTAGCCTACGCGAAAAATCTTAAAGTGCTCTCTGAGACCAAAGAAACCATTGGTGTCAAGTCCATTAAAACAAGGGACTATGGCAAGGCTATTAGCACTGTTGTCTATATGGCATATGGAACACTACTGTTAGCAGGTAGCAGAATCATGGACTTCCCAAAGCCAGAAACTAACCCCTTAGATGTCCATGTGCGCTGGCACTTCCATCAGTGACATCAATGGTCACTGCTGCAAGAAGGTGACAGTTTCAGTGAAAAGGCAGACTCTTAGAGGTTGCACAAGGCATATCAATAATTGTTGCATGCTTTTAAGGAGGATGACAACTAAGTCTTTAGTAGGCCTTCTCCTTTTCCATGGGCTAAATATAAGAGGCCCCTTAGAATCACATGATTTTCTCTGTACGTAGCTGCCTAAGAGATAGACTGCTCAATGTAAAGGCTTATCAAAAAGTCAAAAATAGCATTACATTATAACAGACCTGCCAACCCCAAATTGTTCTCACAGGAATATTTACCTCTACTCACAGGAATTTAGAAAGTCTCACAGGAATATGCCAGTATACAATTAAATGCACATGGATAAACCGTATTACACTTTAATTATATACTCGACCATAGACATTCCATACCGTTTAAGTATAATATCAGAGGACAATTAATGCATTTTCGACTCTAAAGATGCAAGAAAGTATCCCCCTACTCACTGCCATTAGTCCAATAATGTTATCATTTATCAAGCCTTAAAGACCTGTAGGCTTAGGGCCTGGATGATGATTTTTTTTTAAAGGTGCACTACAGTGTATAAAATTAAAAATCTAGCTCATTCAATAATGGGTTACATGAAAAAAAAAAAGAAAAGAAAATCTATGTCAGACAGGTCTACAGAATCTCAGTAAGGCTTAACATTGTGAACCATTGTATATTAAATAAAAGAAAACATCGAATTTTTTTTTTCTCTATTTGAAAGTACAGAGAGCCTCGCAAGAAAAGGCGGCCTACAATGTATTCAAGTCTGTGTGGGCTAAGGCCTAGACTAAAGCCTAAATTAGATCTCGAGGACCATCATCAAATTTTGATTATACATCAAGAAACAAAATTAAGAGTGTAGCGAAATTAGAAATGTCCTGGATCTTGATATTGCCTAGAT
>BLXT01007705.1:1341092-1355408 GCA_019648995.1 Plakobranchus ocellatus
TCTCTTAATGATAGGCATTTGCATCCTCTGCCTACATGAATAAACTCGTTTGAATTAAAGCAAAGCCTAAGTCGGCTCTTGATGGATACAATCCAAAAAATGAAACCAATCAAGGGTTATGAAAACATATGTATGAACAGTACTTTTGTGTGAGTGAGTGTTGGACAATAAATAATGGAACAGAGAAAAAACTAGAAGCAGTAGAGATCTGGTTCATCAGAAGAATGATGGGGATATTACGGACAGAAAAAAGCCCAATGAATCGTTACTGAAAGAGGCTTATCTTGAGCGATCACTAATTAAGACCACAAGACAGAGGCAACTACAGTTTTTAAGCCATATTTGCCGACACAAGGTTTTAGAGCACTTAGCAATTACTGGAAAGATTGAACATAAACGCAGTTGTGGTAAACAGAGAATAACTTTTTATTGAAAGTCTGAAGTCATGGGCAATAGGCAAGGGTAGCAATAATAACTTTATAAGGTTAACTGAGAATAGGTTTGAGTGGAGGTATATGACCGCCAATGTCTGTTCCAGACGAGGTACCTGAAGAAGAAGTAAAACAAAAACCGCACTCCCAGAATCAAAAAGTAAGGTAGAGGATCTTGAAGATAAAATAGAGGTTAGAGGAAATGAAGGCGAAACGTTTGCATATTATTTATATTTTGTTTTTTGTTTTTTGTTGATTTTTTGTTTAAATAAGTTTTAGTTGGTGGTTGTATTCTTTATAGTATGTTAATTTTTAAAATTATAAATTTGTGTTTTATTCTTTTTGCTTGTTTGTTTTGGAAAGAATTGAGCATATATGACTTCCTTCCTATTTATTTTTATTCCTCAGAATTTAAAAGGGTCTTTGAAGATAACGGGGAATTTTCGTTGGATACTTCACTTCTTAAAATTTATATTCATAGGCCCTATTTGAACAGTTTTCTTTAACTTTTGCCCACACAAATTAATTTACTTCAGAGGATCCTTATGTTTAAAATATATGAGTTATCGTTGTAAAGAAGAGACAGTAATAATGTCTCCATGTAAAAATGATATGGTGTCGAAGAATTTCCTCTATTTGCCTCTAGTTTGGTTTTTCGCAAAAATTAACCGAATTTGGACATAAGCTTATTCGTCTGCTCTAGTGCTATCCAGTTTGGTGACTTCCAAGGTCTGAGCTTGAAGCACTCTTTGCTTTCAAAAAGTAATATAAATTTTGTATTAGATTATGGCGAATCGAGGGATACGAGAGAAATCTGTGCGGTACTGCTCTTGGTGAAATAAATCGATCTTTTCCGTTCAGACTTTGCATCGATTGTATTGTTGATCAAAATGGCTTCCACCTCTGAGAAGCCGAAGAAAGGTATCCTCAAACACTCAGGCAGTGTGGATCACAGGTGAAATAAACTTTAAAAACATAGACTAGATCTAGTCATAATCGTGGCATTTAAATTAGGTATTTAGTGGTTCAGAGGTTTGACTCTTTTAAGTTCTAGATCTAACTAAGCGTGTTACTTACACTTACAGTAGTCATTGTCAATTCTGCGCTGCCCCTAATAGTAATAGGCCTATTGAAATGGAGAGAAATTTGATCGGATTTAAAATTGCAAAATAATATAGATCTGTTTCGAAATTTTATGATTAGAAAAAAGGCATTCCATGAAAGATTTTCGATTGTGCACCCAGAGCAATATTCCATAAAAATTAATGAGGAAATTAACTTAATTAAGCCATATTTAGTCTTTTAGACCTAGTTCTGCTGAGGCTTCATACTATCTAGATCTAGATATAGATATACACTGGACAATTTTAAAGTTACGAGGGCTGTTTGCCAACGAAATGAAGAGGTGGCGGGCATAATATTGTGGTTAAGTGTGTGAAAGTAGTACAATTTACATTATAACTCAGCCGATGACCTCTTCATTGCATTAGTAACTTGTGAAGACAGAATAAAAACCACAACACTGGTATACTTGTACTCATACTCAGCTGATGAAGTTAGATCTAGAAGTTAGTAGTAGAACTTGATACTCAATCAGGCTAGCATATTTTTGATCAGTCTCTTTGAAGTGACCAAAAGGAAATTGCCCTATACAGAAGTTTCAATTCACATATACAACATTGTTGATTTGGAATATAGAATGCATTGAGGCATAATGTGTTATAAAGGTAGAATATATGAATAAACATTGTAGGCCTACTTACTTTGCAACTGAGAAAAGGTAGTAAAAGTGAATTCTTATGAAACATAATTGACCCAAAATTAACCAAGTCCTTTTACTATGAATAGAGAAAATTTAAGGAAAGTTTTCTTTTCATATATTGCTAAATATTGTGGCTTATTGTGTTTCTGACAAAGGTAGAAAGCACTTTGAAAGGGAAAGAAAACATTTTTATGGGATTTCTAATGACACTCTACACTTGTTGTAGTCACTGGGTTGGATTCATTGTTAGGGTTGTTATTTTCACTATTCTTTTAGCTGCACTTAAAATAGTAAATTTGAAAAAAGAAAATGGTTTGATAAAAGTTTTATTTATTCATGTTTAATGTAAGTGTTGTAAAAAATGGAGACTTGGTATTTCCTTTTTTTTTGGGAGCTATCTGGAAATGCACCTAAGACAGATATCGATGGTAGGCATATCAAGTCTCTAAAGTTCTTACTCACAAAGGAGTTGTATGCGTGCCATCAATGTTAGGCCTTATCACTTAAATACTACAGGCAGTCATGTGAGAAAGAGATTTGTGAAGAAAAAAAAAAGCTTAAAATTCACAAATTTGCTTACTTGTCATATAAATGCTTTTACTAATTGTGTTCAAGTTACATCCGTCTAGCAAATTTTCAACACCTGCAATATAAGTCTTAAATTGTATCTGATTTATGAAAAATGAAATTAGACCCAGTGATGTCTCCAGAATTTCGCATGACCAACATTTTTTTTTTGCTGTCTGCTTTATGCTGTCAGTAACATAAATGTCAAGGTCCCTGTGAAATTTGTTTTATTCCTGTCAAATTTTTATTTTATGATGTTCCAGAAGAAATAGAGTCAAGTGAATAGCCGTCATGATTGGATTTTCATAATCAGAATTCATCAATGTCATCCGTTAGGGTTTCCATTGTTAATCTTGTGTTTATTGAGGGAGGAGCTGATAAATATTGCATAAATCATCAATGTATGATGACCGTCGCCAAACATATTCAAAATATATGACTGTGATAACATTCAAATTCAGAGATTTCATTGCACTGTATTGTATTTATTTTCATTGACAATGGTGTAGTTTGAGGCGTAAACAAGGGTATATTTTGAGGCGTAAAAGTTAATTAGTTTTCTTCCTCTACAATTGCATGGAAATTTGTGAAAGTAAATTTGTAATGCATCATGTAATGGCTCATGGGCAATTGTTCATGATGAGATTATTAAAACTTGTTTCAGTAATCATGATATATGTCAACTATAAATAATAAAATTTAAAATTTGGGAAAGGCGATATGTTTGATTCATTACAAGAAGTTTGAAAATTACGGTTAATTTTATTCTTCAATTCATTATTGTTCAAAGTTAGATTTTTATTTTATTCAATTGATTCTGATTATAGGTTCAATCAGAATTTTTGGTGTAAAGAATATTACCAAAAAACAAAGCTGACTAAATTGTATTCATTTGTTTGTTTAATTGAAAAAATGTGTCGCCCACAAATGTATCCCATTTTTTGCTGCACTCTGATATTCATCTTAAATAACTTTCAAATTCATTTTTAACATCAATAGCAAAAAAGAGATAGAATGGGACGAGATGAACATTCTGGCAACATACCATCCTCCTGATAAGGACTATGGTTTCATGAAGGTGGATGAGCCTCCCACACCCTACAACAAAGCCAGCATTTCAGACAATGAAGATGAGGCTGCATTGGAGAGGAAAGGCAGTGTGAGCTCAGTCCCTGAATTAGACCCAGCACAACTTGCAGAGAGGTAAAATCTCAGCAAAGCTTTGCCTTTTTTTATGTTACAATTTTCATTTATCTACTCTCAATCAGCGGTGACCTTTTGAAATTTGATTCTGCTTATCTAATAAGCAATCTTTATTGCTGAAGTTGATATATATGTATATTTAATGAGGTTAAAGTATTTCCTTTTTTTTTTTTTTAATTTGTGAGTATGTTTTCAAAATTTAATTTTCCAGAAAATGTAATAATAAATGCAGAATTGTTTGTTTACATTCAAAGCACAGGCTTGAAAGATTTTTTTGCGCTTTTAAAAATAATGCCTTTCTGCAGTATTTTCACCATATGAGAGGGTGTAAATAGAATATGGAGTTAAAACTTAAGACCATGTATTGCAATTTTCAATCAAAATGTTGGTGTGTTTTTTTGTCAATTTTTTTTTACAGCAATAACTTTCATTATTCTATTCACATTTGTGCCACTATATCTAGTTTTGTTTCTCTCATTGAAATGTTTTGAAATTCTATAAAAAGAGGATGAATTGCAATTTGTCTCTACAGATTAGGGGAGAATAAGCCCACCGAAGGAGAAAAACATTTTTATGATAATGACTCGGAAGAATCTGAGGAAAATGAAAATGAAACAGAGGAAGAGAGAAGTGAGCTTTTCATATGCTTTTTGTTTTTTTTTAAATAAAATCATTGTATTGTTGGTGGTGGTGCTTAATCTTAATTTTTGGGGAAGGAGCAAAAAAATTTAGATTTTCCAAAACTTCAAATGTACGTAATTTCTGTATTGGAGATTATTTTTTCCCAGGATTCTTGACTTAGGTTTTATGTTGACAAGATTCCTTGGTTGTCAAATCCCATTCTATGATTCTTTTTGTCTGCAAAGACTTTTTAATGGAAATGTTGCCTTCTGTTTGAAAAGAGTTGTTTCAATGAAGCACAAAATTCATCTGCATGAAACAAATATAAAAACTTTAGCCTTGAGAAAATATAGATTAATTTAATTTAGATTCAGAATTTCTTAAGCAAGTAGAAACGATTCTGGTCTGGAGAAAATCTAAATAAACAGGAATTTCAGATTAAGCAGCGGTGGCTAAATCCAAATTTGTCTTTGAAATAAAGAAGAGGCTTATTTTGGCAGATAATTATAACCAGGAAGTATCATGCATGCTTGTAGTCAAATTATGTTAACAATGTTTAGGGTAAAAAAAAAAACTGATGCTTCATAAATGTTGGAGTCTTAATTTGATGTTGTTGTACTACAGAGTATTTTGGTATTTTTATATATTTAAGATTATTTTATTAAGCAACAAAGTAATATCTCAGTATGCCTATTTTTTTTCTATCAACTTCTTTAACAATAGCAAAACGTAGGTTAACTATTTTAAACGCAAATTTCTATCTTTGTGGTTTTACTTGAATTACTGATCAAATGTTAAAATTGTATATTGCAAAAATTAAGGAAATTTTACACAAAATGCTTTGTTCCATTGAGGCTTTGTGTCTTTTTTCTAGTGCACATAAGTCCATGTGGAGTTTTTGTAGAGTGACTTTCCACTTTGCGATGAAAACATATGTGAACCCTAGGTTTTTTATTACACTCATAGTGCTTATATTTCATGGATGAGCTGGGAAGGGAAAAGGAAGTAGTCAATTCCCGTATTTCATAGAGGGTTGTATCAATCAAAATGTCTGCTTTGTTTGAGCTAGAAGAGGATCTATTTTTACTCTATTATCCTTATATAGGCAGGGCAAGGACATGACTGAGACATGCAGAGCTTATAATAGTAGGCAATTTCAGAATCAAACTTTTTTTTTTAATTACAAAATGCAGGGAACAATTTTAAAATAAAAGCAAGTTTTCAGTTTTATGTAAAAGTATTTCCAGTGCCTTGGCTTTTGACCAGCTTCTTGTGTATGTCTTTTATTTTAAGGATTGGAGAGTATAATCATGTATTTATTTTTTACAGCACATCAGCAACTGTTAAAAAATTGCTTTATGATTTTCTTGATTACAGAAAAAAGAAAAGCATTTTTACTGAAGAGGAAAATGCATTACAATGAGTTTCAAGCTGTTCAACTGGCAAAGAAGCTTATGGCAGAGGAAGATGACGAAGATGATGATGATAATAAAACTGCTCTCAACACAGAAAACAAAGTTGGTGCCTCTGGCAGTGCCAGCAAAGCTGCCGACAAAACTGCAAGTTTAGAAAACAAAAATCCCTGTGTAAATCCAGCCAGTGAAGAATCTGTTGCATCTTCCAGTAATAAATGACACTGGAGTGATTGAGCTGTAGATATGAGAGAAGAAGAAAAATATCCATAAATACATACATACATATAATATGTGTCACCAACATGTGTTGATAATTCAGTTGATGCTTTGGTTTCTTATGGGCCTGCTTCTTGCTTGTAGATTATGCTTCTCTGTGCTGGTGTGTGGCTATTCACAATGCCCTGCATTCCAAAGCCAAATAGATGCAAGACTTGCCTTTAGAATCAAAAAATGAATATATGAACTGCTGTTTGATGCCAGCCGTCATCAATAGGTATATACTTATCTATTCAAATTTTGAGGAAGGATGTTATCAAATAAGCTTTCAATCTTGAACAGAAATTTATAGGTTCTTCGAGTGTGAAGAAAACTGGAGGATAATCTTTTCTAGGCGGTAAACTGAAGAGTGATCTTTTCAAGCTGTTTGCCTCATTTGTTATTTACAGAAGTGAAAAAGAGAAAGGTATGGACAGTACAAAGAGCTATTTTTTACTGAAAATTACTTTGTAAATTGAATGTGCATTATTTTAATAAGTTACAGAATTGAAAGGTAAAGCAACAGTTTTGGCAGGTAATTAAAAGCAATATTTTTCTTACTTATAGTAGAAGATAATACAGGGTCAGGTCTTGAGAAGGGGGGAATTGTTGTTCTTAATTAACTGGCCTCTCAAACAGGAGATGCCAACTGTGGATGGTTGTCTTTTAGAGATCAACATAATTTCATATGAATGCAGTTGAATTTGTTCCTGATATTATTATGTAACTATTTCATACCTTCAAAATGCTTGTTTTCATTCTTTCGGAAATAAGTTCTTAGAATCGCAAAATGATTGTGGTCAAATTTATTTTGATGTAGATTAACAAGGGAGAGATTTTGCAAATCTTAAAACAGCGTGCAGGCTGATGCATGCATCCTATGCAGCTTCTCTTGCCAGTTAAGCAACAAATAAATGTTTCAGATAATTTTACTTCTGTAATGTACACATCCTGTGAAATTCATTTGGCTAGCAGCAACAAAAAACAAAAACTATTTCTTCACTATTTTTCAGTTGAAGTCTATATCTCAGGAGGGCTAATGGTGCCCAGATACTTGGGTGTTGATTATATGCTACTCTCAAAGTGTGTCTAATAAATTTCACTTATCTTTTTGACACCGTATGTTATATTTATGTGAAATAAAGATACACTGTGAGCCACTTTGACATACGTTATGGAGAGTCAAACAAGCACTGCTATAGTAATGTCAGTGTAATGTTCTAGACCTCAGGGAAAGGTCTATCAGATTCCCCAGTGGAGAATAACTGCATGTTTTAGATGGATACTAAGCACTTATGGGAACAGGGAAGGGCTGGGTAAAAAAAACAATTTGAAGTTTCATAGCTATTTCAGGAAGATTTTTCAGTAGATGGGTACAACAAAAATTATTTGATCAGTTTGTGGCTGTAGGTTTAATATGTATTCCCAGATTATTTTAATCAGAAATAGATGTTATGAGGAACCCAAAGAACATTTTTGTATGTTTATTTGGTGGTTATATTTGTTGATAATCATATGTTTATTAATATATTAAATGATATATATTCATAAAACCATGATATATCTATGTTTATTGGATGTATTTTTTCGTTTGTCGTGGAGATTTTTCTTGTATGTTGTGGGATATTTTCTACATGTATAGCCATGACACGGTAGGCTTCATTGTTAAAGAAATAAGCAATAACTATTATGTCCTTGAGTATGCCAGTGAATCTGCATGGATTGTATGCTCTGCTGCCTTTGTGTTTCTTGTTTTGAAGTCAAAATTTAACTATATGTGTAGGAAAACTTGTATCAAATGCTAAGGCAGAATGTAGCCTTGTGCTTATGAGAAGAACAACCTGGTTAGTGACATTCACTTTGTGGCAAAGAAGAATTATCCAGATATGATAGATTGTGGCCCATCAATGAAATAAAAACAGAATTCATACCCACAGGGCTCTTTCTACTTATAAAAATATTTTTTCTTTAATTATCACTACAGTCTGTGTGTAGTTTTTTTTTTTTCATTCGTTATGAAAACTGAGATAAATCTTTCTGTGATTTGGAACATTGAAGGACGTTTTTCCCTCAAGTTTTCTTTCTGAAATCTGGCTCTCAAAACGTTTTTGTAATATTTGTCATAGTGGATGGAGGAAATGGGGTAAAACTCAGACTGCAGCTCTGATTTTTTTATTTATGTACATGTAAAATATGCTTGTAAAGAATTTGAAACTTTCATGACATTTTTTTTTGTCTCATTAGATACTCTGGAATATTTCATTTAATAATTTTCATTGTTAGATTGATCTTTTTTATTCTTTTGGAAAACTGAGCCAGTAAATGTGAACTGTTTGTAAGAAACGAAAACAGTGTTAAAACTTAATCTTGGTGATGGCTGATCATTCCAATTAAAATTATTAATTTCCTTACACTAAGGACAAGTATTAATTATACTCAGTAGAAAAGATCTTTCATGGAACATGTTTTTTCTGTATCCTTTTGTATCATAATAATATACTGTTATAAGATCTGCAGTTGTAAAAAAAAAAATGGACAAATTAAGTCTTTTAAAAAAGCCTGTAGTGACAGATGAATAGACTTCTTTCAATTTTTTTCAAAAGTATGAATAATTATGTGGGAAATCAGGCTTATTACTAGACTGGTCTGAAGAAAGTAAATAGTATGACACATTTTATGTTAATTCTCTTGTTTATTTTGTCATGAGCTAGTCATGTCTTGAATTTTGCGCAATTCTTTACCTGATATGTCAATAGTGGCTCGAGTAATTTCAAGGTTGTGTTTGTCTCCTAGGTTTTTTTTTTTAAATTGTTGCAGCATATTAAAGGAGAACATCAAAGAAAGAAAAATTAACCCTTGTTTTTTTAATTTTTGTAAAACAGTCCATACATATGACTTGGTCATACCTTTCTTAAAATGAATTCAGGACGAGGCACATAAATTTGAGTGATGGATCACTTTTTCTTGAAAGGACAGCTTTGCGATAAATTTCACGTAATATCAGTGTCAATATGAAGAACTGATTTTTGCTTTACTCGTTGTTTGACTCATCATGCGCTGCTGCAAAATACTACAGTAACTTGTATGAAAGAAAAAAGCTTTTATGTTCAGTATTGGCAAGTACTAAACACAGAATGGTTTAGTTCCAATCTGCTTTCAGTATATCTAGAATACAAGAATGATTCCTATTCAAATGAACAGGTAAAGTATTCTTTTTAATTTTTTTTTTTTAAATTTGTTCGAGGATTTTCATTTCATTGGAATGCAAGAGAATGTCAGTTCCTTACCTGTTGAATAGTACAGACAAATACTCTTGTCAAATGTTGATGACAATCAAAAGGAAATGTTAACCAAGTATTCTATATTATATGCTAATGAAAAACCTAGATCTGGAATGTGACTCACTGGTTCTGTAGATCTTTTGAATTTGATAGCCCAGTTCTTTTTTTGTTTTTGACTTAAATTGGCCCTAATAATATTTTTGATCGATAGGATTTGATGCATAATTTGGCACAGTCAGCTCCTCTCCTTTCAAAGTTCCTGAGCATGGCCTGAAAGTGCTGTCTCCAACAGAAGCCTCACCATAAAAAAGTCTCACTGTTTCATGAATATTTGCTGCTGAACAACCCTTGGCTGTGAGAGGTTCAAGCACAACAAAGTTCTTAATAGAAGACATCATTTTTGTCATGGCTGAGGTACCCAACAATGTATTGTGATGTATACAATTTTTAGCTTTGATGACATCATGAAGTGTTGAAATTACCTGTAGCTGTAGTCAAACATATTTGTATTGAATTTTATCATCATTACACAACGTATATGCCCAAAGTTATGTCTGAACGGTCATTTCTTTTCAGCCCTCCGTCATAACTTGTGATATGATGAGAAAAAATTTAAGGTCATAAAGGGAAATGCAACTAAGCATGAACACTTTGGCTAAAGAAGACATTCTTGAATCTTAAGGAATTGATAAAGTTTAAGCTTTCCAGTGTTATGGAATGGTAATATGAAAGCCATAATCTCTAAGTATATAACTTATGTTGTCTTGAATAAGTGGATATCCCCAATTTGATGAAATATGACCTTACTGTATAATTGTAAGCTGCTGATTATTGTAAACATCTGCAGTAGAGTTTTGACGAATTTCTCCATAATCAGCAGTTGTAGAATGAACATATGACCATAATCTCAAATACAGCATAATGAACAGGTTACTATCATCAGTTTAAGTGTCAATCTAAACGGCTGAAGCATCTACAACAGAAAGTTTTGCCAATTTTTTCTATCCAGCACCAACAAGAAAACTGAACAATTTTTTTCCAGAGGAAATGCATATTTCAAATTTACCTTGCACCTGGTATATGTGCCTTAATTTAAATTGAAAATTGAAGAAGCAAAATCTATCTCAATAAATCAGTTTAATTAAAATAAAAATTGTTATGTTTCTCTAGATTAATTGGTAGATAATTGTAACATTATATACAAAATGTCAGAAAATAATGCAGTTTCATGAAATGAAAACTTTTAGTATAGTTATTATGGTGAGGTTTTTTTTTTTTGCCAGCAACTTCAACTCTATCATATGAAGCATAATTACCTTTTCTAGGCAAACCATGAAGGCTTGTAGCTATAACGTTTTTTTGATAGTCAGTGGAATGTGTATTGATAAAAAGGAAACTTGTTTGTGTTGTTAATAATGAAGCAAAATTTGTATTCAGTAAAAGGGTTACAAAATCAATGTAACTTGAATACCAGAGAAGCAGATTGAAAAAACTTATTTTTTAGGATTTAGGAAACCTATCTTTTAAAAACCCATTTACATTCAGCACTTTACCTCTTCCTCTTTTTATTAAAATCACATTTGTTGAAGACTTCTAAACTTGGTTCCCTGGAGAAAATTATGGTTCAGTCTTTTTCTGTATTTGATTGATTAGAATGTGTTACTAAATAAAAGCTGAATTGGGTACACATCATATATTTATCCATATAATTATATATATATATATATATATATATGTGCTGGTTAGAAAATTTCAGAAACTTTGATATACATCATCACCGAAAATTTCTTTGAAGATCCCATTTAAAAAAGGCAGAAAGAATTTTCAGTAGAGAATTAACCTAAAAGATTCAGATTAATGACTTAGATCATCAGCTCAGTTGTACATGTAGTAAGTGCAAGCAATGCACTCTTAGTTAACATTGTTCCACCTTAAATGGAGGTTTGATCTCTTTGCTTACCATTCTAATTTCTGCACCCTCATTCACTGAAGATAATAGAATATACAAGATTCTCCCTACTGTTGATCATGTGTTAGAGAGTATTGATTGATTGAAAATGAATACTGTAGCTTATATTAATTTCTTCATTATAGATTGAGGTTGTGTTGAAGTACATAGTTCATGTATGATGTAATTATGTTATTCAATCCGTATTAAATCTTAAGAATAAGAGCTTATAGTTATATATCAAATGCTTTAGTACAATAAATATGTAAGTCCTGGACCAGTTCTAATGAGTCACATATGGTCAATAAAACTTGTGAGAAAAGATTTTCCATTCCCTGGTTGAGAATCATTGTAGTCATGTCAAGTTTTCACATAAAAAAAGCTGGCAGAAAGATGTTTTAAACTGTTTCAATAGTTAAAGAAAAAATATCAAAATATGACTCATTGGGACTGGCCTTGAGGCAAGATTATATATTTTATTTAATGGCATACTCTATTTAATCAAAATGGCTTGGACTTGCAGTGTTATCTTGTAAGAAAATTGTGTGCGACGGTTTAAATGTATAGTCCACATGAGTGCACATTATTTTCAACCACGTGTCATGTGCATAACTTTAAAAAATTTCAGTTTTCCAACTGTCTTTTCATTTCATTTCAATTTGGAATAGGAGAATTACTTGATTTAAAAGGTTAAAAAAGGCTTTTTTTTTTTCATTTAGGGCTTTACAAACTATTATGACGTTTATAACATTACAAGATAATTTCTTTTCATTGCTCTCGTAATGGAATATCTTCTCAGGTGGAAGAATGGAGATCGAATTTTGGTTGTGCAAATTATTATCTCATTAAATATCAGAAACAAGTGCAAAATACAGTGAATATTGTGATTTGTATTGAGTTGGGTGTCATTTTGCCTTGTCATACTTTATATGGTTATTCATCGATCCTATCAAAATATGCTGTTATTTTGGCCTTGAATTTGTGTACGGTTTCAAAGTATGAATTGCATTTATGCCTGTTTCATACTGCGATCTTGATCTTTATCCTAAAAAAAAAAAAAAAATATCTAATAATAGCAGAGGAGGCATCTCTTGTTTTTTAAATGAAGTCTGAGCTAGAAACTAACAATCGAGGTTTTGCTGAATTTAATAGCTTGTCATTTATTTTTTACTTTTTGTTTCAATATTCAAGCAAACTTTTTGAAATAGTAATCTTCATTTTACTCCAGATATTTTTTTTCAGTGAAATATTCATGAGAATTAAATTGATAAATAATGATGGTTGCTTTTGCTGTGTACCAAATAATTAACATATTTTTTTGTATTTAAGTTTATAAAATCTTGATTTTTCACTTTAATAAATTGATTTTGTAAATTCACATGTCTTCTACTTAGTTGCACAGAAAAATAGAATGAAACTTAATTGGATTTCAAGCAAAATGAGAGCCATATTGAGATCAGTCTTCATTATTTGATAAAAATCAAATGTTCAGGTACCTTTCAGTCTACATTCAAAAAGGATAAAAATGTTCAGATTTTCAGACAAGAATTTCATTATGTATAGAGCTTTCACTATAGACTTTGTGAATTATAAACAAATGTCAACTTTTTTTTTTTTCTTGTTTGCTGGAAAAAAATACAAGATGCTGATTGTGACAATCCATTTGAAAAAATAAGGAAAGAATAAATTCACATGCTTCCTATGCTCAGCTTAGCACATCAGTTTTGAGCCTTCAGTCATTTATGTGAAGGCTAAGTAAAGCCACTGGAAGAAGCCTAGAAAGAATTTTTTTTATTTTTAAATGTAATGAGATTGATTGAACCAAGTTTTCAAATACATATATAATATCATTGGGAGTAGTGTTGAAATAATCTCTCTTTTTCTTTTTTTCTTATTTTAAATGTCTTTTTGTCACGTAATACAGTAATACTCAAAAGAAACACAGGACTTAAAAACCATGAAAAAAACTTGCCACAAGTTTGTGGATGGTAGATGTATATTTCTTGATAACCAAGATATACATATATATATATATATATATATATATATATATACATAATGGCATCTAAGAAAAGCATGGAAATCTAGACAGACACTATGCAAACAAATGTTTTCTTTTCTTTGTAAACCTCAAAGATCTGATGAGATGATAAGCATGTATGTTGCTTCAAGAGAAAAGTATCTGTATCTCTTGTCTCCCCCTGATTTGTCTCGGAAGTCGTTTACATGCTTTTTTTTTTAACCAGAAGTAATTTTTTCTTTTTGAGCATCTCCCTTATGTAAAATATAAAGCAGAGATTTCTTTTAACCTTATTAAGTTATGCAAGTTCCAAGTGTTGTTGGATCCTTTAATGTATATGATGCACGGTTTTGAAAAAGCATAAAATAGACCGAAAGAAAGATAGAAGATGCATATCTGATATGTATTGTCTTGGTAGCTTTAGCTCTGTCACTGATTACTCTATGCTTGTAGCTTACTGTTTGATGTTAGAATCTAGATATTGGTGTCAGATGGAAAGTTCTATTTTTCTAGGCTAGAGAATACTATAGTTTACGGTTATTGTACAAATCTTGAGATTTATGTGAAACCCTGAGTTCGCACCTGATCATGTTCATAACTTTTTCTTTGATTTTTAGTATATATAGGAAACGCAAAGCACTTTAAATATTGATATTTTTGTGTTCTTTAAAACTGGGTTCTTTAAAAGAAATTGTTTTTGTAATGGGAAGATAAAATGAATTAGGTTGCTTTTATTTGCAGAAGTATTAAAAAAGTCTTATTAAATCTATTTATATTGATAGTTTTATTTTACTTTTCTATTGCTTCTCCTCC
>BLXT01007705.1:1362149-1391795 GCA_019648995.1 Plakobranchus ocellatus
GTGGTGTTTCCTTATATTTGAGCGAGCGGCGAGACGCTTCCGCGTTGCTCCTTCCTTGATTTCAGCGTAAAAAAGATTGTCGTATGCTGTTGTTAGTGGCTAGGGAACAGGTGCGAAAACTCAGGTGAGTTGTCAAGTTTTTAATTGTTCATTTTCTGACGCAAAAGTAAAAGTCAATAATTAGTTGGAGTGATGGAAATTTTAAAAACTGAAAACTTTATTTCCTCCATATAATTTAAAACTTGTAACTTTGATAATATTCTTAGGTTTTATTTGATCGATAACATTGATTTAAACTTGCTCTTTAACATGAGATGTATCCCACACTTAGACTTTCACTCAGGTATTAATTAGATTAAACAGAATTTTTGTTCTTACCGAAGACTTAAGACCCATTTTAAATTTCATATTTAAAATAAGATCCCCTGTTAAATTTCGTTACACTGACTATATGTAAAATTAAATCCATGGAAGGATTTCCATACCCGGAAACATCCTCTAAATGAAGATGAACAATAATTGTCAATATTTTTGGATCCTCCTTGAGCTATTTGACGAAAGGGAAGCTAGCACATAGAGTCTAATTATTGAAAGGAGCAGCACTAATATTAACCCAGGAAGTGTCACTATAAAATATCTAATTGTGGTGTACTGTATTATTCAAAAGTGAATATTTTTTTTTCCATTTAATAACTATGGCAAAGTCAGGAATATCTGCTGATTTTATAAGACCTTGACAACTCTTAGTTAAGAAAATGGTGCCTTACATGGAAATCCTCTCAAATATATAATTAGATGTACATCTAAAAATAATGTTGGTCGAGTATCTAAAATAAATATATTAAAACTTCATTTCAAATGGGCCAGAAATGATTTCTTGAAATTAAATTTTTAAAGTGAGGCTTCCTTGTGGTCACGTGAAAAAAAGAAAGGATTTCCTGAAATTAAATTTTTAAAATATAAGGCTTCCTTTTGGTCAAATGAAGAAAGGATTTAAAAAAGAAAAGATTTCTGATTATGCACACATGTGATACTCCATAATATTGATTACGTTATGAAGGCAATTCTAGTCAGCTGTTGTCAATTTCATAGCTTTTTTAAAATTTGTCAGTACTGAAAAAAATAATTTTGTCTGAAAGGAAACAAATTTGTTTTTTAAATTTGGGAAAAAAAAGATGAACACTGGGATCATATAGACAGCTGAATTTGATTTAATCAGCTCCAAATTGGCAATAACTCTTGAAATCTACGATAAGTGATTCATAGAAAACGTGTCCTGTTTCACATGATTAAATGATTAAATACTATGATATGACAAGTTGGAAAGCAGTCTATAGGGTCCACAGATTTTCTTTTCTTTTGTGTGCATTTTAAAAGTCTTTCACAAAATTTTCCTTTTCATCATTATCTGCAATCATTCTTTTCGCTTATTTTCATTCATTCCAAAGAGTATCAGACTTTGAAATTTAAAAATAAATACCTTATCAGAATCCAGAATTTAAAAAAAATTGTCTCAGGTATTAATTTACAATCTAATCTGTCTGTTATGATGGGTGTGAAGATAAACTTTTCTGTCAAGAAAGTGAATACTTTATGCAAGAATGTTAATGCAACCCCTTAACCTCATTACTTACTTTCTCTCTTATTCCTTGAAAAAAAAAAATGTAAAATTAAGTAATCTAAGAGCTCCACCAACTCTCTCTCTCTCTCTCTCTCTCTCTCTCTCTCTCTCTCTCTCTGTCTCTCTCTCTCTCTGTCTCTCTCTCTCTCTCTAAGGGGGCAAGGTAGCACAGCAGACAGCGAATCTTCTCTCATGGGTTCAAGCCCCTCCACCATAGCCCTGGCCTAACAGCCTGAGATCACCTTGTTGTGGACTGGCTATATACAAAAATCAACTAACTCTTTCTTTCTTCCCCCCTCCTTCCCCTCTCTCTCTCTCTCTCTTTCCCCAACAAATGAACAAATTTAATGTACATTTCAGATATAGGGTCGAGGGAAGATTAAAAGATTAAAGACACATTGTCAAAACTACTAGGACTGATGAATAAAAATGTCACAGCTGTGGAGCAATGATTAATTTGGGAATGGATTAAAAAAGATGTATCGATAATTTCTTTTGAAAGCTTCATATATTTATAAAAGATACATCTTAATCAAAATATTCTGAATATAAAAAGGATGATGCATCTCATGACCAATCCGATATCTGTCAGAACTCGTATTTTGTACATTTTGAATCTTTTATATAGGTAGGCAGTGCATTTAACAAACTTTGCTTAAGTGAGGACTGGATTAGGAGATTTGTAAATGGGAGTTAACAAAGAAAAAAAAGTTCCTTTCTCCCACACATGTTATGCCACATCCGACTCATTAGGTTTGGTTTTGTGAATATGGGATGAGCGGGGGGCTCACTTGATAAGGCATTTGACTACCATGTGAGAGGTCCAAGTTTCGAATTCCAGTCTGGGCCAAGACAACTGTGTGCCGGCTCAGGAAAATCATGATATTGTCGAAAATGCTATTTTTGAGATACAGGCTGATGTAGGTGAAATATTGACCTCAGGTCAAAAACCTACTTACATAGATATCTTTAGCATCTTATTTATCATTTCACAAGAGATGATACATGTTAGAATACTCTAAATATTTTTATTTTCAATTATTTTGGAGACCAACTTTTTATTGGATTTACTTCTTTCCAAGACTTTAAACGCGATTTTCTCAGTTTCGACTTCCGTCAAATCATACTCTTTAGATACCCATAACTTCCTTAATTTTCAAGATATTTTAAAAATTCAATTTGCTGGTTAATCAGGACACTCTAAGCCATCCAAAAATATAAGTATCTGTGTAGGTGAAATTACCGACAAAACCATGATTTTCCTAGGCTGGCACACAATTTTTTTATTGCTCCCCTGTATTCACCCAGCACAAAATGGATGGCTATGACTCTTAAGACCAAGCAAAGGTGAAGGAGGTTTAGGAAAGTAATGGCAAATTATCTCAGAGTGCCTTATGCCAAGACTAATCAGGACCATACTTCTGATTCTCTAATGCTTAAAGCATATGTAAGACCCACTATACTTTTTTTTTGTACATGGCCAGTCTATAACCAGGTGATCTCAGGCTTTCAGACCTTCCGTCAGGCCAGCACACTTGTGGAGGGGGGTTTTGAACTTGTGACAGAAGGTCCCCTGCAGATCTTAGGGTGGGTTTGTTGCCCACTGTATCACCAACGCCCCTTCCCGATATATTAGGACTGATCTGCAGACATGCATATGTTAAAATAATATGGTCCAGCTTTTGCGATAATATGGTTCATGAAATAATGAGACGGACTTTGCCTTTCATACATCACAGAAAATCTAAATGGGATTTTAATATTTGGGTGTCATATAGGCTGCTAATTTGTTCATTGTAAGCTGAATGTCACTTTTTCCTCTTTCATGTGTCATATTATCTATTTTTTTTTCTTCTTTTCAGTTCATCATGGTTTTGATAAGTTTTCTTAAGCTGTTGCTCAACATCTTCAATGTTGTTTTCATTGTGAGTACAATTGGTATTTAACTCTGAAAATAGCTGTCTTTCAACTACTCCTAGTGAGTTTATGCGCAGCATATAAAACTTCTGAGAAAAATGAGAAGAATTTGATCATTTTTTTTCCCCTTTTTTAAAAATATTTTTCTTAGGAATTACAAAACCTTGTCTTAAAATCAATGTAGCTCAATCCAGTTTTCACCGTTGTGAAATTTACAGAAAGAATTTTCAAGCTGTTTCAGTGATCCCCAGACAAATGTGTTTTGAACCCCCAAAAAGGTGAAAAATATTTCATCAAGAATAAAATTCAAGTTAAAAAAAAAACAAAAAACAAAGAGACAAAATGAGAAGCAGCTGAAATGAAGGATTTCTCTGTCATCCCTATATGATCTTTTGTATTTCACTAGTTCTGTGAACCACATCTTGCAGATCTATGAGGCAGCATGTGATTTTCACATTTAAATTTTTTGAAATTTTGAGCAGATTTATATAATTATGACAGAGCATTTAAGTAATGTGGAACACTTTGGCCTGTGTTGACTTTTTGAAAATTTTCAATGATAATGGAATTACGAGCAGTCAAACATGCTACCAGTTAAAAGAAAGGGTATTTTGACATGAAGCAGCTATAGTTTAATGAATGTGCCAAAAAGATAGGGCCAAAAACACTGGTACCACTCATGTGAAACTGATGGTTGATTTCTAAATTTGTTTTATGTTCTTTGCCTGTTTTCACAAAAGTGAGGTTTCATTTGCCTCGACATATATATATCTCAAGGTATAAATGTGTTTAGCATCAATACTAAATTTTCAAAAATTCACAAAAGTTGATTTTAAAAGATAAGAAATAACATCTTGAAAGTTGTTTCTGCTCAAAAGCATTTTTTGCAGCTTCTGAACAATGAAGGAGAAGATCTGATCTCAACTCATGAATTTCTTTTGTATGGCTAAAACAGATTGTTAAGATTAAAAAAACAAACAAACAAAAAAACCCCACTTTTCTTCTTAATTGTCAAACAGATTGATTTGTGTTTCATTGTTCAGTTGAATCCAAATGATTTAATTCATTACAATTTGTTCACATTTGCCCTTTCATTTTTTCCTCATTATTATTTTTTTAACTGTTAACATTTTTATTTTTTTTTTACCTCAAGATATACAGATTTTGATCTTTCCAAGGATAAATTATCATTACCTTCATTTGCCATTTACCGATTTTTTTTTCTTTTTTAAAGTTTATAAAATATACAAGCACAAGTTTAAAATTATACATCATGGTATTCACAGAGTGAATCAAATGTGTGAAACAATTGAAAAGTAATTATTTTCCTTTTTTGTAGAAATTTTCACCATAATTCTCATTTTCAGGCTGTAGGCATCACTTTGGTGGGTATTGGAATATGGACAGCGGTAGTAAAGGTATATGTTTCCCTGGTAATAGGAGATTCCTTGTTCCGGGCTGCAGCATACCTCATCATATGTGTGGGGTTTATAACCATAGGGGTCTGTGTTGTGGGACTCGTGGCAGTTATTAGAGAAAAACAAAGATGGCTCTGGGTGGTAAGATTTCTTTTTTTTTCCATAACAAGAATCTGCTTTACTTCAGAATTCTTAGAAATAGATCTGTTTGATTACACCATCTTAAGTTTAGAGGTGCAGTCTTTCATTGTTTCAAATAGATTTAATATTGAAGTGAAAGAGGGTTTTCCAAAATATGAGTTGTCAACATTGCTATATTTGAAAGATTTTCTATTCATACTAGCCATGTTTAAAAATATTGAACTCATCATTACATAAATCTTCAATTTGTTTGTGTAATGGCGTAAGACGTTTAACACTTTATATTTGAAAAATAGGTTTTTGATGCATCCTTGATATGTAAATTAAACAAATAACTTTTGTACATAACTATGATTACAAGATCACTAAAAAAAAATGATCACCCATCAACACTTTAAGCTTATTCACCACAAAGTTAAGAGCACAGATCAATTTTTTTTACATGGATTTTCTCCTTATATATCCATCTTATTGTAAATTATACTGTACTGATACTCAGTTGGCTTTTCCCTTTATTAAATTGGATATTCTTTTTTTTTTACACGCATTTTAAAAAAAGTGGGGTCCACCTTTTGGCAATAGTCCAAATATTAAATACATATTTTTGTAATGTTTTAATCTTATGTTAAACTGACACTAAAGTTTTTTTAAAGGAGTTTCAGACCTTTAAAAATGATTTATTTTTGCCGGTTTCTGTTTTCTACAATTTTGATGTTTTAGAGTTAGGATGTAGTATGTTTTTTGTTTAAAATATATCTTTATATTGGGTTTCATAGCTTCCCCTGATTTTTTTTCTTTTATGCTCTTGTCACATTAACTTAGCACCTTTTCCCCCTATTTCATTAAAAAATTTTTATTATTATGCTGATTCCACAGTACCTTGGACTTTCAATATTCTGTTTCTGTGCTCTTATGACATCAGCAATTTTGGCCATAGTCTTTAAGAGTGAAGTAAGTGACTTTTTTTTCCCCAAAAATGGAATGAGTTGCCTAGTTAAGTTAAAAATGGGCTCTTGCATACTGGTGACGAAATACAGGTGACATTTTTGCAATTTTTAATAAAAGCATTGAAAAGGGTAAAGATTGACTATTTTTTCTTATATTGGTCTTTCTTAGCATTTTCCCATTTCATAACTTACCTAAGAGATTCTCACACTAGTAAAGTTACAGAATAAATTTCCCCCTCTATAATAGAAACACACTGATCAACTCGGAATTGTCAAAACTGAATATAACTCATTCTTATAGGAAACTTTTCATAAATAAACTTGTTTACTTAACAGAAATTGGATGATAGAGTATCATTTAAGGACATTAATCTAAAATTATGTGAGAAGAATTTTGTTGTTAGGCTGAATAACGATATCAGTTTGACCATAACTTTATATCCATTAAATTGAGAATAGTCACGATTGATACAAATACTCTTAACTATTTGACTACAGCCACAGATTCATGAGGTTATGTTTTTGGGTACTTTGGTCATACCAAAAATGCCGTCCTCATAATAAATTTGTTTCAAGCAATTTGCTGTGATTAAAATTCTTATAGCTAAAGGTTGTTCAGCAGCAAACATTAGAAAGAAACCTCTAAATGGTGAGGGCTGCATTGATGTCAGTTTTATTAGGCAATGTTCAATAATTTTCAAAGGAAAAAATCTGATTGAGATCAGAGTGAATAATACAATGCATTTTGTTAGATCCTGTCAATCAAGATAAGCTAATCAATGTGTTGAGCAAAAAGTCATTGCTAATAGAGTAAACGAAATTAAAGAAAAAGTGCACCGCACCATTGTAGATATCCAAGGCTATAGATTCCATGAGGCCATGTTTCAATTTCCATTTTTTTGTAATGTGAAAGCAACAGATATTCTCTTTTGAAAAATATATCACACTACAATTTAATTTTATTGTATAGTGACACCTTAAGTTTAAAAAAATAACTGAAAGGATACAACTATGGCAGCGATACTGATGTGGAGGCTGAAGTGCATTTGTGGTGTGAGCAAAAGTTTGTTGATTTCATTGCAAAAAATGTAGAGATGATTCTGTCACTGTTTCCTCTGTTTGTGAGTTGCATCAGAGACTGTGATGAAAAATACAATTTTACATTATGTGGCTGATAGTCTAACTTTTTTCAGGGATGACAAATTGTGAAACAAATATTATTTCTCAGCCCTCTGTGGTATGATGCAAAATTTTGTTATTGTAGAAATCTCAGACAGTTATGCAATGTGATGCTACTACACAGATTTAATACCATTCCAATCTTTGTCAGTCTATAACTCCTTTTTGAGGAAAATTGTAATCAGAGCCTGATTTTCTTTATGGTGATTATCTTTGGTTATGTTTCTCATCATTTTGAAAGCTGATAGAAAATAAATTGTGAACATTATTGTAATGAACTGCAAATTAACAAAATGCTATTGAAATGAAAGACATAATACAAATTTACACCGTTATATGTTCAGTTTTGGATAAAGAAATAAAAAATTTATACATTTGAATATTTTTCATTATATTTAATATACAGTCATGTTAGGACACATAGGTGTTAAGAGTTCCCTGAGCTAATGCATTTTTAAATGTTTACCTTTTCTTTTTAGAAGTCTTCTTTAATTTATCAAACATCAAAATCACATTGTTCGTATATGCTGGTTCTTATTGTAGTCCTCAGAAATTTGTTCTTATTGAAAACTTATCTTACATTTGCTATATTAAAGTTGACATTTCGTTTCACATTTTTACAATAGTGAATAATATTGCTATTTGTTTATCATCTACCACAGGATAATATCACATGTCTGATATTGCTGTGTAACATTTGTTTTCATGCAAGTTTGTTTATGAACAGGTTGAGGGTGTGATGGTTGACAATATGCGAAAGTCCCTTATTGACAAGTATGGTAAAGATGGTGAAGTCACAGATGCATGGGATCAACTGCAATCAGATGTGAGTTGTTTTTTTCATAACACTATGCTGCTTGACAACTTCATACCAAGATAGATGGCCATAGACAGCATAACTCATTGATCAAGCTCCAAAAAAATTTTTTTTTCCAGTGATTTTATATAATTTTAATTGGTATTCTCACTATAGTGACAGAATTAATATTGTTACATTCTTGTAAAATGCTTATGGAGGTGTCACTAAAATTCAGAATTAGTTCTTTCATTTTTAGTTCATGAGAGCAGCTCGAAAAACTGCATGGTCAGTATAGTGTGGAGATGAGTCTTCAAAAGTGTATGCCAATATGAACTCCATTTACTTTAGACTTTGTATATGTAATCAGTTAATTTTAACATTGGTTGTGGGTGATAGATCCCATTCTAGAGAATGTTCAAATATTGGATAATTAATTTCAGCATCAGACTTCACTCATAATTTTAGCACAGTAGACTAATGTTTGGTTTATTTTTCCATTGAATTTAAAGATTGTTTAAATGGCTTTTTTTTACATCATCATTTTGATAGAGGGTGTGCATAAGCAAAAGCCAAGTTTGAACTTGCCGAAAAACCCAAAAAGAATAAAACCCACCCCAAAAAAGAATGTATTTATTGTCAGCAAATTCACTCAATTAGATCTATAGCAGACCATTACCAAGCAAAACAATACTTGTTTGTAAGCTTTTTTGAGCTTTCTAAATAAACTATAAAAAGAAACAAACCAAAAGAAAATTGCTCTGTAATTGAAATTATGTTTGTTTCCCCTCTGATTAAGTAGATCTAAAGCAATAGATGATAATTCTACAATTATAATAGACGCACAGTAATTTTGTAGGCACTGTATTTTTTTGAAGATTGGGTTCAATTTGTGGCTTTTCCAATTTAGTTATTCTTGAGCAGGAACATGTTTAAAACAAACTGAAATTAAATTACAAATTTTCAATAATTAATTCCAACTACCTTTTTGTTCACTAAATTGTGTTTGAACTTTTTTTAAAAATGCAAATCGTCTCTTACTGATTTCTTGATGTTTTCATCCATGACTTTCATCAGCTGGGCTGCTGTGCGGTGAATGAAACGTATGTTGGACATTTTGCTCTATTTGATTTGCCATATGCTGACAACAGTATGCCTGAGTCTCAGGAAGAAAAAGCAAGACAAGATTCATGGCCTATATACAAGCGCACCGAATTTTTCCGCATGCAGCTTTGTAAGTTTCATGTTTTCTGCGGCATGTTTTACAAGACAATGTAATTATTTGAAAGATGGATATTTCTTCTTCTTTAAGTGCCTTGTTTTGAACAGACATTGACGATTGTGTTCTTTCACTCAAAGTTTTTCTTACTCAACCTTTTGAAGTTGTTGTCGCCACCATTAAACATTTCCCAGGACTTAAGACTTTCAATAAGATTTATTCTATGTCTACCTTTGTACTGCATTTGCCTTTGATCTTTCAAGTGATTGAAGGCAAACGCAGTAGAGATAGGCATTTTGATATGTGACTTTTATATATATATGCAGGATAATACTACATAAATATATAAATGTCAAAGCCTTGTAATATTTTAATCCATTGTAAAAACAGGAGAATTCTTATTCCAACAAAGATTTTTTGAATAGAGTTATAGAGACAGATTATGGTGTTGATTTATAGAATTAGAATTAGTCTGAATGAGAAGTCACAAACAACAATTTTAAGTATCAGATATTTTAAATATTTATCTCTTCTTTACAACATTTTTTGTAAAACTCAACAATTTCAGTGTCACATCAATAGCTTATAAATATATATATATATATATAGTCTTGAGATTAAGATAAAGATCTAGGCTAGAAGCTAGCAATCCATATTTTTCTTTTCTTTATGAAAAGATGTTTTTAGGCTTCAATTTCACTCAGTAAATATTGAGAGGTATTAGATTTGATTTTTAAGACCTATTCTTCCCATAGAAGGATGTTCAGTGTTGCTGAAAGAAAAAAAATAACAAAACAATATAGACAATATCATAGAGCAAATAGTGAAAAAGTTTTTAATCTTTGCTTTGTTTGCATGCATGGGCCTAAGGCAATTCCTGAGCTTAAAAACAGCAACAATAACAAAAACAACAGCAAAACTAAATTAAACAACCAGAATTTTTACTTCAATTGTTCAAAAGAAGAAAGAAAGAAAATGATGGACTCTTCTTATTTTGATGTGCTGTCTGGAACAAATATTGATGATCATTTTCCTTCTCTCAAACCTTTTCCCAGTAACCTCTATTAAGTTGTTGCTATTGCTCATGAGTTAAGACTTTCAACAAAAGTTATTCTCTGTCTACCTCTACTGCGTTTGCCTGCAAACTTTCCAGTGAAAGCTAAGAGTTCTAGACCCTTGTGTGGGTAACTATGTCCGTAAAAATGTAATTACTTCTATCATATGGGTTTAATTGATAATCGCTCAAGATTAGCTTCTTTCAGTACAGATTCATTCGACTTTTTTCCATCCATGATATCCTCATCATGCTTCTTACTAACCACATCTTTACTGTTCCTAGTTTTCTCTCTATTTCCTTGATTATTATCAAACACTCACTACCATATAATAGTCCTGACCAATATGGGCTCTAAATATTTTATACGTTGCACTGTCGCTTACAGTTATCATAATTGTTTTACAGTAAGGTTGAGACTCCAAGGATATAACCTCTTCCCTCCACCTCCAACTATATGTTTAATTAGCCACATCCCTGCTCAGTCATATAGCAAACTCTCTTCTTCCAAACCTAAACTTATATCATTTAATTGCCAATGTAATAATGAAATAAGGATGAACGGAAACATCCCTTAAGACAAAAAAAGATCAAGCACTCTTTCTCCATAGTAAGGTGTAGGCTGATGCAATATTGGACTCAAATTAGACCAACCACGCATAAAAGTCTTACTTATGAAAGAAAGACTAACTTCTGTTTTCTTTTCCTTGCCAGCAATAAGTGAGTCTGAGAGGAAGTATGTACCGGAATCTTGCTGCAAATATGACAGTAAGATAGGTGATTATGCGGGTCTGTCCTCCTGCCAGTTTTTCTCTACAGGCCCACCAAACAACTTTAAGATGAAGCTCAACAATGATTATCTGCACTATGATGTAATTTGTAACAAAACTTTACTCCTTTCTTTTCAAATTTATCATTTATTTTGTAAAAGAAGTTGTGATATCTATATTTGTGATAGTTTTTTTTTCTCCCTTTAAATCTCTCTGTATCTGTTTGGTTTGTGTAGACATGTGCTTCTTTTTGTTTTGCTTTTTTTTTTTTTTAATCTCTTCTTTTTTTTTCTTTATTACACAAGGGAATGAAAAAACAACAACAACAACAAACAAACAAAAAATAAAACCATTAGGCCCTTTGTGTGTCGTGAAGCAATTTTGAAGTAGGTTCATGCTCTTCATGAAGGCATCAATTCTGTAGTTCTTAAAACATCAATATTGACCTAAAACTTGGGTCTCAAAAATTGGCTCCAGATTTTTAAAAGTGACAGCTTAGACTGCATTTAAAACATTTCTCGTTGTTGCAACCAGAAACTGCATTTGATGATCTTTGCAATGGTAAATACCTGGTTAGGGTAATGCAAATTTGTGCCAATAGTTTGGGTTTTTCATTTTTTTTTAGCAAAAAAATGTGTAGAGAAGGAAAAAAAAACCCAGCAAAGTTCCTTTTTTGCTCAAAAGTATTATACATGACACCCTGGTCTCAAGATATATGGTTATGCTTCACTGATATCCACGGTTATAAAACAAAAAAAATTGATGAACTTATTTGCAACTGAATGGACAATTATTTTCCCCTTTGATTATGAATGATATTTTATGGACAATTTTAATCAACGCATAATGTTAATAGAGGTATTTTTAGTTCCAATTTATATAAATACTTCAATGATTTTCGAAGTCAAATTTGACAGTTTTCTCAGTTGTGATGATACATATTCTAGAGTTCAATTATCGAAAGTGACAAGATATGGTTAACACTGGGAGATCAGGATGTTTGATTGAAAATACGGTTTTATTAAGCCTTTTCTCAAAACTTACACTTAAACACTTACCACCAGTACTCGACACCACGAGTATAACATTCTGTGCTTATGCTAAAGTCCTCTGTCAATGTGCTCTATTTTTGTGTAATCTTTCCAGTGTCTGACCTAGAATCTTTATGCTCTCTAGTCTGTTGCTAAGTTAAGTTGCTTATTGCAATGTAATACAAAAGAATTTATTTGTTGTTGGTGTTCATACCAAACTGGCTACATAGAAAATTTTCCCCAAATTTCTTTATTTACTAAATATTGTCATGAACTGTGTTCAGCCTCCTACAAAATTTCAGATACAAAAAAAGTTTTAAAACTGTGTTTAAAACATTATTTTCGCAAAACATTATGTAAGTTTACTCTTAAAAGCTAAAATCAGTCTTCCGAAGAAAAAAGAAAGATTCACTGCACATAGCTGGTTTTGCATCTACGCTGACAATATAATATAAGTTGTAATAAATGTTGTATGCCATTGTCTATAAGGATGTTTTCTTTAATCAAATCTTTTAAAACCAATGATCTTTTGGTTGATCTTTGAAGACTCAAAAATTTCCAGTTAAGAATATTACAATTTTTTTAAGTATGAGGTCCTCAAAATTATGTAGTACTAGTTTACAAATGATTGCATTTTATAGTAAGTAGTGCTATAGCAAGTATAAGGTCTTCTATGATATTTTAAGTGTTGTTTTGGCAAGTTTTTCTTATTTTTTTCCCCAGGGCTGCTATTCTAAAGCTCGGCGTCTCATGCTAGACCAATCTGACATTCTTGTAGCTATGGGATTTGTATTTGGCTTTATAATGGTAAGAATTTGCACACAAAGCTTTTCAGGTATTGGTGTAAGAATTAATTCATAACCATCCATTTAACTCATCTGATCCAGTCCTTCAGTGCCTCAGTCTCTGCCTTTTGACTTTTGTTAAACTCGCATAGCAAAAAATGGTTGAATTAGCTTTAAAGCTTAATTTGTTTTGCTCTCCAACAAACTCCTTTCTACAATTCTGCAAAGCACCTGATGTGCAGCTGGTTCAAAAGAAATGTAGATTTCCAAGTCTGCATAAAATATTGAAGAAATTTTTGTATGACCTTTCTCAAATACTTAAACCCTTCCAGCACTCCTTTTTTAATTTAAAGTCAAGAGGATTTTTTCCAGGTCTATTAATTCAGTAGGCCTAATATTGCCCAAATTCGACTCTTGTATGTATCATTTCAACACATATTGTACTTTGGCTTATTTAATAATTTTTTTTTTTTAATTTAAAAACACCTTTTCCCTCTTGAGCTATGTGAGAGAAACAAAGTATCACTGGATCTAAAACCACAGTCAATCAATAGCTAGGAGAACGATCAAAATTAATCGCTAAAAGAGTATACCATTAACTCTGCTTATCTTTAGGGTCCTTTGAAAGGCATAAAGCAAAGAAAAAAGGTCACACTTTCTCTTGAAAAGAAACCAAGCAGAACAGCATGTATTATGTATGTCCCATAGAAATAAATGAAACACTTATAGTTTGTCATTTATAATTTACTTCTTACCACCATATTAATAATAATCTTTACTAAATCTTACAGATTGCTGGAATGGCTCTCACATTTTTAATCCTACGAGCTCTAAGAGCAGAGGAAGAAGAAAAAATGCAGGAAAGACGGCGTCCTGAGAACTATGAGGCTTCTAATGAACTCCTTTGAGTCAGTTTGTTTATAGACTGTTTTAAAATACCAATTTTATCTCCTTCTACTTGTATTGAAAAAACAAAAATTCTTATTTTTATGCCACACAGACCTAAGGAACCTATTTCAGTGATATCTATTGTGCTAGTTCTTTTTTAACCATCAGAAATGAAAAAAAAAACCCAAAAAACAAGCAACTTTGACTAGCAGAGTAAGTAGAGTGCAAAGCTTCCAATGACAATTAAAATGCGGTTCAGATTTATAAAGCAGAGCAAAATTGAAGTGCCACACCTTTTTCCAAATTTTCATATTGAGGTAACTTTCCCCCTTTTGAAACTTTCTACTCATTTTGTCCAGCATCTTTTATTTATAAACAATTTATCTTTTTACATTAAATGCTTTGCATCTTTTTATTATGTTTAGTTCTTGACTCATTCTTTTTAAATTTAATTGAATCCAAGTTTTATCACAATGGCATTTAATTTGTATTTTGTCTTTGCCTCTAGAATAACTGCATCTTCAGTATTTCCTTTTCTTTTTGATGACACCATCAAAACTACTCACTGCAAAAGGCATTTAATATATGTAGTGTCACCAAAAAACCGTCACCATTTTTTCGGAAAAATATGTTTCATGCTTTTCAGAGAAGGACAACCTTTATATTTTAAATTGTATCAATCATTGCAAGACTTTTCCAAAGGCTAAAGGAAAATTTGGCTGTAAAAATTGATGATTCTGATCACAGCAGCAATATGTATTAAACCTGATAGTACCGCAAAATATCTTGTTTTGTGATGTAACCACACATGTTTTATGTCTTTGCTGCTATAACATCTGCATCTTCAGTCTTGCCTTTTTTTACTCTACATATAACATCAGAGTTATAGACCTATGTATATTATATATTGAATTTGAAATATGCCATAAATAATTATAAACTTTATGAGTTTTGTTGTAGCTGGATTGCTCACAATATTGGATTTGATAAGAAGAATCTAAATTGCATCAAAGTTTGTACCTAATTTCTGAAAGCTTTTTATCTTCATTTGTGATTGTTCATTTAGTATAATGTTATATTTAGTTATTTACACCATTTGACATATTCTTGTTTGTATTTTGTGTAAAGACCCACGAAATACATAGCTTTGTTCAAGAAAACCCCAAAAAACCCATTAACCTAAAAAAACTGAGGTCTTTTAGGGAAAAAGAATGTGAAAATGTGTATCTATGTGTGTGTGTCTGTGAAAAATCTTTAAAAATCTATGTATGTATGTATGTGTGTGTGCACCAGTACTTGTGGAATATGACAAATGTTTAAAATATCTGTTTCATCTGTACCTGTGGAATGTGCTATAACTATTAAAATGTCTGTTGTGATTGTGGCAATCTATGATGATGTGCACAGTTTTATGTTTGATGAAGGTTTTGCAACTTATTATTGGAACATGGGGCTTGTTTATTTTTTTTAATTTTCTTTTTGTAGTGCCAGATCTGAAGTAGAAGTAGGTGATCATGTCTTATGTCTCATTTCTGTCCCACTCAGAGAAATACAGAGGCTTGCTTTCACTACCTCAAAATGTTTGAATAGATTATCTTATTCAGCACCTAATGGCAGATTATTGCTTATTGTTTCGATTAGTAATCTTCTAACATTGGTCTTAATATTCAATGTGTCGTTGGTTCCTCTTCCCTCCATTGTATCTCAAGTGCCTCCGACAAAAGCACACTTCTTTCATTCGTGTCAAATATCTTTGGCAATCATCCAGCACTCACAACCATATATATATATATATATACTATTAAAACGCTCATTTGTTCCATCTTTGAACTATTCTGCTTTTCAAGTCTGGGGTTTACTTTATTAAAAACTGTGCAGTTATTGCAAATACTTATTATACTTTCATGCATACATTTGTATTTCCTTTTCCATCAATTTTGATTATTGCTATGTAATTGTTTTTTGAAGTTACAAAGATAAAATAAAAATAAAAATTAAATGTTGATAAATGAATGAAGTGAGGTTTCTCTATATTGGTGAAATGAAACACACAATCATCGCCTCAAACTTATTTAACAAAATGGAATGACTTAATACATTGAAACTATTAGCTTAAGGCATCTCCAATGATTTTCGTATGATAAAAGCTGCTATTGAATGTCATATAATATTTTTATGTACTGTTGTTTACATTGAAAAAGTCACTAGTAGCAAAAAATAAAATGAAATTGTGCCAGATATGTTTAAAATGTATTTTATAGTCCTGTAAACAAAAATTGATGTGATTATCAGAGCAATACTTTAATAACTTTAGTGCATTTGAGTAAGCTTTATTTCAAACTACATGTACTTTTTAACTTCCTTTTTTTTTTTTCCAGATTCTAAATTTAATAAATGCCTTTTCAAAATCTTATCTGTCATATCTCACCATCAGTGGCAGTTCTGTTGTAATAACAATGCCATTTGAAAAAAGCACAAGAGCCATGGTCCTTCATTAGGAATCAGCCTTATAAAATCCTTAGTTTAATGGTCTCCAAAACTTATTTCTATGCAAATCACCTAGAATCCTTTAATAATATTCGATTATCAATAGAGGTCCAGGAAAATTATGTCTAGATGTAATGCAATTTATGATTTCTATTTTTTTTTCTTCAAAGCATGGTCGGAAATTCTAAAACGGAAGGTACAATGATAAACACTTTTTCAACTTTTTTTTTTTCTATTTTGCATCTAAAGCTAAAAACTTTTGAAAAGAATTCCCTATATTGATACATTTTAAAAAAAATCTCCAATGCTCAAGTTTTATTAGTTATTCATGTTTATAATTTCTTCCAGATATAGTACATAGATCACTAACATTTCAAAATCATTGCCCCAACATCCTGTTGGAAAAAGGGTCAGGTGTGCTCCTTGATCTGCAAAGTTTTTTTAAGCCAGAACCTGGTTGAGGGCAGTTTGTTAATTGTATGTAAAACCTGCAGCTTTTATTCCCATACTACCTTGATGTGATGTGACTAACACAAATTATATACAATCTATCTATCTTCTGATGGGATTAATCCACTTTACTTTGATGTTTTAGCGATGTTTAGAGATAGAAATCAAGTTTAAATAGGCTGAGATCTGACTATTTACCTAATAAGTTTTAAATACATTCTTATAAAACTTATCACTTGATTTTTTTGTTGACATCATTTTTTTTTATATATGAATTGAAAGCCAAGTATTCTGAAAACCCTAGATGCCAAAAGACCGTTAAAGAAAAAAAACTTTTTGCATACTTTAAAAAGATAATTTCGTATATTTTTTCGAACATTTTTATGCTATTTCTTTGTATTATTGTTGATTTTGTGGTGTGCTGTAAGAGAAAAGGAAAAAGAAAGTTTGGAAAAAGTTGAAAGCTGTTATTTGGTGCTTACTCAAAATGCTTTTATTATTCATCATGTTTTTCTCTACATGCACTTTTTTCTATGATCCAGTCATAAAACTCTTTGCCAAATAATGGTAATCATCATTCCACATTCTTGTTTGTAAATCTTTTTTGGTTCCAAGCTTTAGCAAAGTGTTACCACATAAGTAGACTTCAAGTAAAATTTTCACATAATTTTTGTGTCTGTTACTTCCTGTTTTTACAGCCAATCAAACTACGCACTTTCTTTTGAAAAGTCATGGTAGTTTGTCATCACACAATCTATTTTATATAAAAAAAAAATTCCAATATTTTAATTTTATCCAGGATTTGATTTCCTGAGCAAAACATTCCTCTTGGTTGTTTGTGTAACCAATCTTAATATTAGTTTGGAATCTTTATATATTGAGGTGATATTATGCTAATAATGTCCCAACATTAGCAATTATCAGGGGTGTTGTATATGTTATAATGCCCTCTTAATGTCACCCATGTAATTTTGCCAGCTGCCTACATTCTTTATTTCTCCTTGGTTGATGTGATTAGTGTCCATTTCAAAAAATATTTAATCCCCTGAAGGCAGTCTATATAGAATTAAAATAAAGGGCTGATTGGTCAGCCTTATTGTCCTTAATGGTTAAAAGGCTTGGTTAAAACCACAAGTATTATAATTGCACAGACATCTTTGAAAGACTTCACTTTTTATATGAACAAGATGTATGATGCACTGCATTTCTAGAGGATTGTGTTATTATTCTAAACAATCTTGGAGATGGGTTCTCTGCTAGACCTATTTTTGTACACAAGGATATTCAGTCATCAATTTATCTACTTAATTCAAAAGGAGAAAAATAGCCTCTGGGCTTATAAAATGAAATTTATACAATTTTATATTTGGAACACACACATTTATAATATTTTAACATAAGTTGAATTACATTTTTTGAAACAACATGGACTGAGAAAAGACAATTACAATTGAAGATAATCAACATCTTTTATCAGAAGCACTACTACTCACTAGCTAGATAAAATCTCGGATCTAAGGATGTGTGATCAAATAAGATAAAGGATGCATGTCAAAAGTATGAGGAGAAAAGTTTTTTTTAATTTTTTAAAAAATTGGAATGCCTTTCTACTTAGCAGTGAAATGGTGCTCTTTGTACTATAAGAATTTTTCTATGAGAATTATTTTGTTGCATTGTTGTACTTACTGTTAATGGCTGTCCATATGTATGGCTCATGAAATTTTACTCAGTGTGCATATTGTACATGTACAAGATTAAAGAATCACACAGTTACAGAGATAACCACACTTAGTAGCCAGTTTCTCTAAAATTATATTTCATAAAACTTATTGGTTCAGCATTAAATAGTATGATAACATTATTTGTTTATTATCATTATCAGTAGGGAACATGACAATCTAATTTTCATTTCTGCTGCTTAGTAGTTAGGATAAGATCTCGCCAAAAGCTCTTCCTTATGGTCTGATATCAATAAATTGAAAGAAAGTACGTTTAAGGTGGATACATCAATTGATTGCCCCAATTATGTACTCATTGTGTGCACAATAATTGTATGAAGTGGTACGCTGCCAGCATTAGAAAAAAAAACTTGAATTATTTTAAAAATGAAATGAATTGAATTTTGCTGGCATTATTTATATAAACTCTTTGCCAAGTTAGCACTTCAGTGTTGGTGGTTGAAATGTCCGTCAGCACTGTACACAAGAATTTTATGTGTCAGACTGTAAAAGGCATGAAAAAAAAAGGGTTCATCAAATTTTTTTTCTGCAGGCTAGTTTTATTGTCAACATATTGGCTCTATACACTCAATTTGTTGACAGGTTTTGGATATCTTAGACATGTAATTATCCATGTATAGCAACGGAAAGTGATGCCCAATATTCAAAACATAGTAGATTAGCGAGAGCATAACCATGTATCCATGCCTCAAGAGTATCCATATCTTTTAATTTTATTCGATTTGATTTTGGCCCTCTCAAAAAAAGAAGAAATACTTTTTTTCAGTTACAACATATTGAGGAAGCAGAATCTATTTTAAAAAACTATAGAGCATTTTGTACATATCGTCTTTGGATTATTAGATTTTGAACATTTTTTTGTTGTCAAGTTTATTTGCCAATCGGCTATTCTGTAATTCATCTGAGAAAAGGCAGCTCAGGGGAATGGAGTATACAGTCTAAAGTGAAAACAATGAAAAAAAAACCCAATAAGTTTTAAATTTCGGAGGAAAGAAATTAACAATTTTATACATTTCTTTTTAAAGAATTAGGCTCTTAAAATTTTTTTTTTCATGTGATCCTTTATTGATGGTTAAATTTGTATAAAATTGTTTCACTGTTAAAATTTATATTCATTCCTGTCTACTTAAACTATTTTAGAGAGCAGCTCATAAGTATCAAATTTTTATAAAATTTGAAGTATGCAACTTTTTCAAAGAGGCTGCAATTTTAAATGGAAATACTAAAAAAAAAACAAGAAATCTACACATAAAATTTATTTCTGGCTCTAGATTTTCCCAGCATATTTTTTATTCAAGTGCCAAGTGCCTCAGTACTTGTTTATCTTAATATTAGCTTTTTTACATTGAAATGCGATGGCATGAGATTTTTCTATTTACGTTGTATTTAAACTACAATGTTCTATAATATCTCCTCATTTTTTGTAGCAAGAAATACTCTTTGAACAATTTAATTTTAGCCTTTAAAAAACAAGTTCAGTCATCAAAATATTTGTTCTTATGACTGTGGGATGCTTTCAAAGAGAATTATTTTCATGATGGTTTTATGGCCTTGATGCTGTTTTTTTATTTACAAAATGATGTAATATGTCTCTATGTTTGTTTTCATAAAAGTATACTGTGAATATATTTACATTTTTTAGCCCACTGTTGGGCTTTAAAAAAAGTCATCATGTAAATATGGTATAATATTAACTCTTTTGTTGTTCGTAAAACATTCCAAATAAAAATCAAACTATTTGATAAAGGGATTGCTTATTTGATTTTATTACTCAGAGACCTGTGCCTTGCTGTGCCTTTGTTTTGAAAAGTCAGTGTTTAGAAAAAAAAATTGTTTATTGTCTCCTTGCTTTAGTCTAAAGACAAAATAAATTTTTGAGTTGAACTAAAAGAAACAGATTATCAGGATATCTCTGTCGAATGTATTTTGATTGAAAGAGTGAATGCTGAACAATTTTAAGTATTAAGTAAAACAGCTAAAACAATATGAAATATAATATGATTTCTTCATTCACTCCAACTGCATTTTGTAGGGGTATTCTACACATATTTACATACCAACAAAAAAATAAAGATGCATTATTCCTACATTCAAGAGCTGCAGGCTTGGTTAAGACTGGTCGTTTATGTCAACCTCATTAAGATTGAGACAATGATAAAAATGAATATTAATGCAAAGTAGAAGTGGTTAAACAAAACTAAAATTGTACACAACACAAATTTAAGAAAAAGATGTGGATGTAAAAATGTAAGAAAGGTGAACATAATCTTTCTCTTTATATATTTTTATTTATTCAAAGAAAATACTTACAAATCCGATTCCAATTTTAAAGACATAGGAAAAAAAATAAGAAAAACAATTTTCAATTGGATTTTATGTACAAGCTTGCATTTATATACATCTATTACAGTAACTTAGAAGAAGTATGTGGGTGGTCATAGAAAAAACATTATCACACAACATTCATTGGCTATAGAGTCAAAAAAGATTAAGAGAAGATAAAAATTACTTTTATTTGCTTCCTGATCAAACAAAATCACCTTTACTAAAGTAAATTCAAAGCATAATTATGCAGTTTAGCTGATAAATTTTCTTTACCCTGAAATCATTTTAAAAGATGTAAACTTGTGGTATTGATNNGGGGGGGGGGTCTTTTAGCAGATTTTAAACTTAACCCAAGAAGTGGCAGGGATTGATATTTCTGATTTTGTAGTGGGAAAAAAAGGATATTCACTTTTCAATACAATGTGTCCCACCACAATCAAATGTACTAGTTTTACTTTATATTGACACCTCTATAGGGTTAACATTTTGTTCTCGATGATGCCAAAGTGCACACAAGCAATGATAAGGTGAAGGCTCATACTGAACAAGGCTCTCCTTGCAAAGATTTATCCTTAACAAACAGTCAAAAGTAGTAGAAGTGATAATGATAGAACCATTAGAACATTAAAGAAAAAGAATTCTGATAAATTTAAACCACAATGATAAAAAACATTTTGCAGAAAAAATTGAATCTTAGATAGATGTGCCAAGTAGCTTTTAAAAGACCGAAAAGCACAGGTTATTTTAAAGGAATTTGATTCGTTGTGATGAATAAGTCAACATGAAGGCAAATGTCATTAATGAGTGCTTTGCCTTCAAAATCTTATCAAATTATTACTTTGTAATCTACTTACTAATTGTGTCATGAACATGGTCTGAATTTGTTAAATATTTCACATAATATCTGTGGCAAATTCAGAAAACCCATCACATCTCGCCATATATTTATGTGATGTGCTTACTATATTGTATTCCATATTCATTTGTCTGAATGTCAAAATCTGAATGTATTTGATATCTCAATTAGAACTGAAGGTATGGAATTTCGAAAAGAAAATAACGCAAAAGTGAAAACCTTATTCTTGACTTAACAACAGCCTAGTCTTTTCTTGGCCCACTTCCAGCTCTGAAGATTTGCCATCATCTATGTAGTAATGTATTGATAATAAAATTAACAACAGTTTCAACAACAGTCATATAGATGCTGGTGAAATTAAACATTACTATCGTAATTATTTTAAGACAACATACATAAAAACATGCCTAGAGAGCAGTTTTAAGTCACACTTTGAATATTTTTAATCATCGAAATAGCATGAAATTTCTTTCTCTGTGATTCTGAACAATGGGTATTGGATAGAGCTATGTTGATTTAAAGCCAAGGTATGGGATTTAACACTTTTTGAAAAAGCATTTTTAAGACAGGGAAAGAACATTTTTTTCAAAAGTTTGAAATGGGAAATGCAACTCATTAAGACTTCGTCTCATACATAATAGATAAAAGCTGTAGGAGGAAGAGATATACATATTTACAAAACATTATTAAGATTATGAAATACCTATTAAAGTAGGCAATGAATACATAAATCATTAGAGTCTATACTAGTTTGCCATAACATTAAGAAATTAAGAAAAAATTTCCAACAAACCTGACTTTTTTTTTCTTTAACCAAGCAAATATGAACTATACTATTACCTGCAATTAATTAATGTGTCTGAAGAATTCCATGAGCATAGCATTTTTAAAAACTGGTTTGTCCTAGTAATTTACATCAAATAGCCAAACCTATTCACTCAATGTTTCTGCAATTGTTAGTTTCCTTTTAGGTGAAAGGGGCTGCTTACCACCTCAGCAATCTAAAACTTTAGCCTCAATCATTATCAGTGAGGCCAGAACTGAAGCAAAGACATATAGATTATTGTGCATAAACCCAAAACAAAGAAAGGGGAGTCAAGTGAACAAATTTAGTAAAAAAAAAATCCCAAAAATATTTAGCTGCAGTTTACCTTTGATTTATGAAGAGTGCTGGGTAACTTTCATTTATATTTTTTTTTTAATTTTCAAAAATTGTATCAAAAGCATCAATAAAGAAGTGCCTGACCGAAGTCCTTCTCTTTGATGAAATAGTAAATATTACAAAATTATGCAAAAAGAACATGCAAATAATGCTTCTATTTTGAAAAAAAATTAAATGCCAACACTTCCCAAAAGTAAACAAACTCTACATAATTCTGTTGTGTCTCCACATCTAGCATTGCACCTCAGTATTGAAATGCAGAAAATCCAAGATATTTGACAGCTGTGCGATTGCAAAAGTACATACACAAACTATCTCTCTCTCTCTTTCAAGTATACATATGTACCCGGTCTGTGAACTTAAAAATAAGCATACATTTACTACATCTATAATGATTGAATGAATACAGGATTGCATTGCTTTGTGCTAAAATGGTGATTACAGGATTATGAAATAAACTGATTGTGATTGTAACATAAATCTTGTAAAAAGAGGAAAAAAAATATGAATGTACATCTTCAGAGATTTTTTTCATCCTTTAAATCATTTTAAAACATGGACAAAGTATTGGAACAAAAAATGTAATATAAAGTGTAACTTTATTCACTGATCTAAGCAAAAGATAAAAAACAAAAATTCAGCAGTTAATACAGAAAGGAGCCATATTTCTCAGCGATGAAGCTAAAAATTGGTGCCATATAAAAATGCCTGAGGGAAGCACACAGAAAATGCTCATACCTACCCAAGTTTCTTTTTTATTTTATTTTTTTTTTTCGGCCAACAACAACAAAAAAGAGCAAACAATATAATTTACAAAGGTTTACATTTGAAACAAAACTAAATGAAGGAGTATAATAGCTTAAACTAAACTGACACTGAGCAAAAAATAAAGACAAATAGAACACATTATAATCGAGGTATGTTGAAAAATAATATTCTTTTTGTATCATCATCATTATTAGGTACCTCGTCATTGGCGATCATGTTCCTCCACTCAAACCTATTCTCAGTTAACCTTATAAAGTTGTTATTGCTACCCTTGCCTACTGCCCATGACTTAAGACTTTCAATAAAAGTTATTCTCTGTCTACCTCTACTGCATTTGCCTTCAATCTTTCCAGTGATTACTAAGTGTTCTAAATCTTTGTGTCGGCAAATATGGCCTAAAAACTGTAGTTGCCTCTGTCTCATGGTTTTAATTACTGATCGCTTGAGATTAGCCTCTTTCAGTACCAATTCATTTGACTTTTTTTTTCTGTCCATGATATCCTCATCATTCTTCTGATAAACCACATCTCTACTGCTTCTAGATTTTTCTCTGTTCCCTTGTTTATTGTCCAACACTCACTACCATACATAAGTATTGACCATACATATGTTTAAATTACCGCTATTTTTGGTTTTCATATTTATACTTCTATTAGCCAGTATTGGTTTCATTTTTTGGAATGCATCTTTGGCCATGGCTAATCTTTTACTTACTTCACTTGTGCATCTGCCATCTGATGTTATCAAGTAACCTGGATATTTGAATTTTTTTGACTTTTTGTATAATGAACATAAAAGATACTTTCTTTCAAATTCTGCTATATAAGCTATGTTTGCACAAGTATTTCCCATGACCCTAGTCAATGAGTTAAGGTATATAAAACAATCTACACCTTAATCTTAATAATTGATGGCTTATGTTCTCTCTATGGAGCACTATAAAAAACTAATGATTTGAAGTAATAAAGTCTGCATTAAACAATGTTTTTCATGTACCATATAAAAACTACATTAAGGCTAAGTCTCAAAGCAATTCAAGATCTCTTCTTTCTATTAAATGTTTGAATTGAAAATTGAATGTACCTTTTGGTTTAAAGTTAATGAAATAAAAAGTCGGTCATAAATGTCCTTCTCAATGCTCACAGTCTTCACAATCAAGCATCTTTTGTACAAATCAAAGGTGGGAACAAAAGTAGACTGATTATTCGATGAAACAAAAAAATGGCACAAATGATCAAAATGCTTTCAGATCAAGGCAAGAGAAAAGCTGACGAAAAAAATATGTAAATATCAAATAAAACTGCTTCTGGTAACAATAGAATGACTGTGTAATGCCCACGGACTACAGTTATGTAAAAGTGAATAGTCAATTGTAGTTACATGCATGCTAATGCTCAAAGGCAGTTCGATTAACGTCCATTGGTTCCTATTTTATATGTAATTTAAATCAAATAACTGTTGTTAATCTTTTAATGAAACCCTTTTATTGAGAATCATTTTCCTCATCCTCTCTTCAAAATAAACCATTTATATTTTCGTCACACTGCAGACCTCAGCCCTGGAGTCACATACAATAAAATGTGTAGAAGGACGAATCGTAAAATTGAAACAGAAAAAATCCATGTAAAAAGAAACAAAAAAAAAAAAAAACAAAAAAAAACCCCTACTAAAAATGGACAACAGATCACAATAGAACACAATGCCATGGTATTGGTTAAGGATTCATAATGGTCATATATGTATTGATAAACTCAGAAAACAACAAAAAGAGTGATTTTTAAAGATGATTTCAAAAATCTAAAAAATAAAACAAAAAAACAAAAAAAAAACCCAATAAAATGGACCAAAAAAGGCAATAAGCAATAATAACCATGGTATTGTTTAAACAGAGCAGTATTTACTGGTTGAAAACACTTTATACGATGACAAGAAAAGGAAACCAAAAAGAGTATTTGCACCTGCATGTAAGTTGTTAAAGCATGGAAAAACTTTATGAAGCATTGCAGTATCGTATGCATGGAGAAAAATCTCAGTTTGGCTACAAGTGTGGAGAAAATCATAAAAACCTTGATGGCTTTGTGACTACCACTGACAGTTTAGCTGACTTTGTCACATGATGAATCACAAAGGTCATATTACATTCAAGCCATAATAATAATAATAATAATAATAATAATAATAATAATAATAATAATAATAATAATAATAATAATACGCATGGCTATTTCACGTACGAATTGTTCATTCTTGATCTCATAAAAGCACCATCATAAAAAAAAGAGGGTGACAGTGATACATAATGTGCATCTAAGGGTCATTAATGCTATGAATGTAAACTGAAAACTCTGTGTGTCCTTGGTCAACACGATTGGCAGCTCATTTGGATAAATGAATCACTTAACCCAAATGTGAACAAAAAACAAGCTAACAAAGCAAATAAAACTATTCAAACTTGGCCATTTTATGATACTATGATTTCTGGCAGTTTAGAAGGGGGATGGATAAATAAACAACTTATTATTTATATAATAATTACTTCCTGATATCCACACAAGCTATTGCCCCAATCTAATTCAAAGCAAACAGGCAGCCAAAAGGCAAAGATTCTGAATTGTTTCATTCCAATTCTTAGGCACAGGAATACACCTTATTATGTAACTCTTCGATACTCTCTACACCTATCCTTCTTCTCTCTCTCTCACTAATTGCCTATTGCCTCAAGATGTCAACAAAAGAGAAAAAGAGAGCAGTTTGCATCCTCATCCTGCAGTTTTACAAAAGATGTAGAATGAGGACACTTCTATGAAAAGTAAAGAATGGATATAGTTGTTTTTACTCCCTTTTCATTGATTCCTTGTCTAACAAACATTGTGTTGGCCATTAACCAGATATCACTATTGGTCATTTTGTACCCGGATAAGTTCATCTGCTTGACTGTCGACGACTGATAGGGAGATGCCAAATTGGGCGGCGTAATAAGTCAGCATGATGATCTGATGGGCGCACGGCACGGGCACAGCAAACATGTTGATTGCAATAACCAAGTCAGAGATCATGAAGCAGACTGCACCCACGCAGCCACACAGCTTGGTCCAGGTCCACAGGTCGTCGTAGATCTCCACACGGGCCACAGCCCGCCAAGCCATGGTGCAGATGAGGGTCATGTACAGCGGCGCTAGCACAACCATCATGCCGGACAGGTACTGCTGCAGGTAGGAATACACCAGCACGCCGATAGTGAGGAAGACGAGGCCAGGTTTGGGCTTCAGAGGTTTCCAGCCGAATGCCCGTGCGTACATGGTCTGGGCGATGGCAAAACTGAGCAGGCCGAGCTCAAAGTTGCGGAAAGAGTGCTTCCACACGAGAAAAATGTCACCCAATGTGGAGAAGATGAGGCCGGTGAGGATACGGCGCGAGTAACGGTAGTACTCGTCCAAACTCATGCCATGCAACAGGACAAATGCCATAAGGGAGAGCACAGGCAGGCATTTCACCACGCAGAAGAACACCGAACTGCGCTCCTCCTGGCCGAACAGCACAAAAAATATAGCGACAGTTTTAAAGAAGGGCACGAGCTTTGGCCCAACACTCTTCAGCTGTGATGGGGAGAAAGAAAAAGAAAAAAGATATCGATGAGATTCATATCTTGATAGTTACATTACAAGTACAAGCTAGATATAGATGACGCTACGATTTAGAAGAAAAAAAAGCATCAGAACAGTCACGGTAAGGAAAACGAAAGATACCAACGAAAACTGCAGAAAAATCGTATAAAATGTGAATTTGTAACGATGCAAAGGTTATATATGTTACAGAAATTGATCTGATGGAAGCACAGATATTATCGATAAAGCAATAATGATGCGACATTTTCAAATCCACAAGGGACGGCCCCTATTTAAGGATATATTATAAAAAAAAAAAGCTGTAGGTGAGACTGGTGAGTTATAAAAGCAAACTCTTCCAGTGCAAATGAAGTTTTATCAGCACAGAAAAAGAATTAAAAAAAAAAAAAGGCAGCCTCTATGACACGGAAGTGATGATTTTTTTCCTGACCTTCAGCGAATATAGCTTTTAGTACTTAAAACGTCAAAAGCTATAATATTATTCATGCAAACTTCAAGGACTGTAAATACAGTTAATATGGCCTCATTTGCATACTTTAAAAAAAAAAAAAAAAAAAAGGTATACAGGATATTAGGGAAGCAACTATAACTGCGCTTTTATTTGATAATGCACATAAAATACGCCATCACTTGTGCAAAATAATAAAAACAAGAAGAACAAATAAAAATGAAATCATAAAACAGAATATCGATAAAGCAACAGACAGAAAATACAATTATTTTATTGAAAAAAAAAATACAAGTATCATTTGAATTTCAATATACAAAGCGTGTAATAAATTGGCTGGTTGTCATGACCAATGTAGGTATTGATTTTACATTTAAATTCGAAATAATACGCATGACGAAATAAAAGACAGAACAAAAGATATATAAAACAAATGTGGCGAACTTAATAGACCTATAAAAAAGTTGCACAATTCATACGTTCGATATAAACCAGTTTTACGACTACTACAAGTCCTCAAATAATCGACGCCATGACAATTATGTGATGTTGATATCACGTTACACAGAATTTGAAAGTCAAATGAAAGGAAAAAAACTTAAGCACCACGTGGAGTAGCATACCGGTAAATATTCATTACAAAAAAAACAAAAAAACACACCACTAAGAGCCATTTCTTTGTATTTAGTGTAGATGTAGATCTCCACCACATTTACATTTATCCTCATTCGGCAATGTTTTTAAAGTCAAGGATTTCTTTCCTGGCAAAATTTAAACTTGGCTCGAAAGGACATCTACCTTCAGACAAACATAGTAATGCCTAATAAACATTTCTCTACTGACTTCCTTCCCTCGCTCTTCTCTCTCTCTCTCTCACACACACACTATGTATGTGTGTGTATATATGTATATATATGTGTATATATATATATATATATATATATATATATATATATATATATATATATATACATACACCCACACCTGAAAATGAGAAAGGGCAGAAAGTCAGGTTAAGTCATTTCATGGCTTGACTGAGAAATATATCTCATAATTCATGGTCAATATTAACAGCATTTAAATGTATTGTCCCATTCGCACCCACCTCATGTTTGTCTTTTTCCTTGTAAACCAACCCGTACCTATGTGCATTATCGTTAGATCCCTATAAATAATGGGCAAATGCTTTATAAGTTATACGCATATAAATTTATTTTATTATCGTCCAGAATTGAACCTCAAAGAGGGCAAAGCTAGTTAAAGTCTGAAAGATTCTCGTATAAAGTAGCTGATCCCGAAGAGACCGTTAGACAAAAGTCTTGCCTTGGCAACTCTTTCAAGGCTGCTTTTATTATTATTCCTACAAGATATTAGATAATACGGTGTTCATTCTGATGTACAACACAGACAGGCTGTAGGGGAGCTGCATTTTTTTTAGCCGAAGTTAGTGGGGTTATCGACCCTTGAATAAACGGCGTTGCGAAAAGCCAGGGCTTAGTCAGCCAGTTATTACTTAATACTTGCCGGAAAAATTAAAATTAACAGGATTTCAACAACAGCCGGAAATGTTTTTACAACTATCATATTTATTTTGATGCTCACAGGTCATAATAATTTTTTACTTTTTACTTTAAATCAACCCAAAGCACACTTTGCCAGAAATTTGGCGATCTATTGGTTATTGTCCGTATTACTATGTACTCATTTTATTGAGTCCGATTCTTCCAAATCCCACCATTGGCAGAAAAGAAACTGAACTTTCACAACCGTGCATATGATAAAAACGTCATGTATTCTGATCACCATGTTTTAAAGACTTGTATTCGTCACATCTCAATGCACATTTGATTTTTTGTTTTCCCTTCTTGACGACATTCGCATCATGCAAAATTATGGACGAATACTTATTTAGAATTGTTCATATGTTAGGGGCCTTGGTATTAAATGGTACTTCAGCCTTTCTCTTACCTTACCCCTCCGCATACTAAACTCGCTCCCACCACGTTTTTCAGATCCTCT
>BLXT01007705.1:1417051-1429176 GCA_019648995.1 Plakobranchus ocellatus
GCGCTTTTACCATCCTAATGAAATCTATCCTTCTCATTATATTTATTTGTTATTAACATCGATATGAATGTCTCTTTTCATGGATTTTTCCATGATATTTTCTTATTGCAGTCGCTCTGTGTCTTTCTCTGCATCCCTCTCTCTGACTGACTTTCTGTCGCTCTTTCTCTCATTCTATCTGTCATCAAGTCTTTTTGAACCTCTCTCTCTCTCTCTCTCTCTCTCTCTCTCTATGTTGTTTCCTGCTTGAGTGTAGATCTGCACACAAATTATTGTTAGGTCTGGATATTAGATCGAGATACACATTTATAACCAAGCCCGATTCGAGCTAGATCTGAAGTCTACATTGTCATCAGCTAGTGCCCTCAGAAAAGCAGCCAGTGAGAAAGAGGAAGAGATTGCCTGGATTTCTAAGAAGATTGGGGAGGAGGAGGCTGCTTTAAATTTACTATAGGATTGGAAAAGGCATCCTGTAAATAGTCATTTGTATAATGTTTATAAAGTGCTTTAAATGTTGTGATTAGAAATACAATTATAGGATTGGAACATAAGAGAGGAGAAAAACAAATCCATCTAGCCCCCCCCCCCCCTCATACTCTATTGGACAGACATGAGGATTGTAGGGGATACCTGTATTGCACTTTCCTCCGAGTGACATGGATAAACAAGGCCCTTCTGGATGAATAAGTTATAGAATATTTATCAAAAGAGACTGTTTTAATCAACAGGTATCAAGAATTTCAAGAGGTTAGATATCAAACTAAAATAAATAGTAGTATCTTTTATGTTACCTTAAGTGTCGATTGAAGAATAATAGACAAAATATGTCTAAGAGTACGGTACTTACGTATACAGCCAGTTTTTTTTTTTTAATGCGTGGTGACTTTTTGAACTTGTGAAAAGGGGTCTTGAAAAAAAATTGGGGGTCTTGAAAAAAATTTCAAGGATTTGGTGGGGACCCTGTTAACATCATTTTTTTTAATATTGCAGAAGGGAGGTGACCCTGTCATTCGCAATCTAGAAGACAAGTCTCCCCTGGATCTGGCTGCTCAGTATGACCGACTGGACATTGTGATGCAGCTGGTCATGTCCCACCCTGAACTTGTTGCTCAGAGGTCTATACAGAACACACCTTTACATTTAGCCTCAAGGCTGGGACACAAAGCTGTGGTACGCTATCTGCTGGATTCTGGCTTTCCCATCGACGCTAAGGTAATGAATTTAAATGGCTTTTTTCCTCCCCCATTGTATATCATGAGACTACTTCCTTACAAGCCTAATGATGGTAATGACTGTTTAGAGGAAAGGCAGCTTAAGAAATATTTTGCTTCTTTTTACCACAGTGAAAAATAAAAAAAAATTGAATATTCTTAATATATTTAGCAAAGCACTCCTGATCTTTCTAGCTGTATGCAATTTTTTGTTATTAGAAAAGTGCCAAAAATTATGTTTTGATTGAGCAAACCTGTGCTTAAATGTAATTTGTCACATTTCCCCCCATTTTAACTGGTTCAGCACTTAACATAAATATTTTACCACTGTTAGTGGTATATTTCTTTTATTGGACCTGTGGCATGAAGCTGCATATCAATATTGAAAGTATAGATGTATTAAAGTTTGTTCCACCGTGCAAAAAAAATTAATGATATTCATGTATGGGTGGAAAAAGTAGAGAGGATTTATATCTGATTGATCAGCTCTTTCTCCTTTTGTCTGATCTAGAGTCTGCATTGTTAGCATTCTTCTTCTCATTTTTTATTTTTTATTCCTCTTCAAATTCTGCAACTAAATATGTTTCCTTATCATCAATATTTCTATAATTTTCCAAGCAGAGTGACAATTTATTAAGCAATTTTCAAAATTAAAAAAGATAGTGGTCGTGTTGCAGCTCGTCTAAGTGCAAAAAAAAGCAACCCATTTTATATTTCAAATTATGTTCTTTGATACTACAATTTGTGGGCATTAGCTAGCAATCTGGGATGACAGCATTACGGGCGCAGTGGTAAATTATTTTTTAATTGGAAAAAAAAATTACTCTATGTTCTATTGAGCTTAAAGAGGCAAACTTAAGAATGAAGGAAGATGCAGGATTTTTTTATTAGCCTTCTGAATTTTTGCCTAAGTGTCGTTTGAGAGGCATTTATGGGCAAAAACTATTTCAGATTCAAAGTTTGTCTGTATGTTCGATTATATGTATCGTTAGATTCTGAGGAATAAAACTGCAGCAGGTGCTCTGGTTAACTGTCTTTCAACTGTACAAAAATTTTTGTTTTAAAATAGATGTAGTTTGTTTTGCATTTCTGTTAACTTGGTACATAAATTTCACACTTAAATTGATACTGCAGGTTTGTTATTTGAACTAGTGTAAAAAAAAAAAAAGAAAAATAAGCTGCTACATACAGACATATACATACTTAAGTTAAGATACTCTTGATTTCAAATGGAATAGCCAACAGAAAAATTTAGATAAATTTTTGAATTATGTTTTAAGGCAGGGATTTGTTTAGGTTGTATGCTCATCTGCAAATCTGCTATGGAATGTCCCTTATTTTTATGTTTCCTTTTTGCTTGAAGTGTAGCAGATATTGGTTTTAAACCACAGGTTTCTTTTCATCTGAGAAAATATGCTGATTAATGCTTAATACTTTGCTGTTGTCTTTTTGAAAATAATAATGGTAATGAGTTCTTGTGTTTTTGCTTATGGATTTTGCATCTTTTTATGGTTACACATAAAAAGCAGCCTTGCTCATCTATTGGTGACGTGCTAAAAACTTGTTGTTCTGAAAATAGTAGGGTAGAAGTTTTGAAATTCACATTATAAATTGAGAGAGATTTACATATTGTGCTTAATTTAATTGGTTTTTAAGATATGTAATATTAATATTTGTTACTGAAATGGACAATAAGACATTTCTAATTTGAATGCTTTGAACCAACTTAGTAACTTAATTCTGTTTTGTTAAATGTCTTGTTTTCAATCTCAGCTTTGAGCTGATTTTTTAAAAATTATCAATGAGAAATTTGATGTGGACTGAAAAGAAAAACAATTTTCAATATCCCTTTTGGTCATTGTTTAATAAAAAATATGATTATTTAGGAGCCAAGGAAAAACACTGCAGGTTTTTTGAAAAGTTGAAAACAAGTGTCATCAGATGAGTAGTGTTTCTTGTTTCAAATTTTAAATAAAGGGTTGAGGGGAAGAGCACACTGGGGGAAAAACCTGTTTGGCTAGATGAAAGAGACAATTATGCTTTTTATGAGTTCCCTGAAGATCGTAAGTCATTCATGCACCAAACAAATACACTAGAGACATTATCTTATTATAATGGAGCTAAGCTCAAACGTGTAATGCCTGTACAAATTTTTGTGAGGCTTCAATAAAATCCACAAAAATATAGATGTTACTCTAGATCATGCCATTTTATGTGGGCATGTTTTAAAATCCTGAAGTTGTTTTACGGATTTAGAAAATGACATGTGATAACCTTATTCAAACCTTATTATGCTGGTGAAACAAAATATCATAGGTAGACATTTTAATAACAGTAATGTCCCAGAACTTTGTACGCTGCAAATGAAAGCTAAAGCGAAAAAACGGCATTAAATGTTTGGAGCGCAACTTTAGTTTTCTTGAGAATATCTTAAAGTGAAATAATGAAAATCAGCAATGGGTTTAGTTTGTAAATGTAAAGAACTTCTTTTCTTAACTCATTCTATATAAGAAATCAAGGAGTCTGAATTCAGCAAGTACACTTACTCTTATAGAGTTTCTTATTGTTTGGTATTCCAAAAAAAAAAAAAATACTGCAAGAAATTATTTTTATGTGATATTTTCTTGCAAGAATCTCCTTTCTAGGCCTTGTTTTGAATTATAATCTTGAAAAAGTCATGTTTATTGATCTGAAATTAATTTTTTTTAGATCTGGATTCATTACAAAAATAAACCAGGAAGTTGACACCATAACTTTCATGATTCTTTCTCATTGCCATGCAGTGATGAGCCTGGACAAAAACTTGCAGTACCTTAATACTGAATGATGTAATCCATAACAATGTGGAATGAATGATGTAATCCATAACAATGGAATGACTATCTTGCTCTAACTTGTTTTTAATTTGTTGTTTTGCATCAATTAACTTCAAGTGTGCATGCTTGCAACCTTCTTTTTTCCCCCTCCAATCCAACCCTCTCTGCAGACTGACAAAGGAACAGCTTTGCATGAAGCTGCCAATTTTTGTAAACTGGATGTGATCAGACTGCTGTTAGAGCGAGGTAATAAAAAAAAAATATCACCAAGAACAAAGTAAAAAAAAAAGTAAAAAAACAGTCTAGCTTAAAGCATATTGTTTTTATTTCCTGTTAGATACCAAAGTTAAATAAATAAAAGAAAAAAAAGAAATCTAGCTTAAAGCATATTGTTTTTATTTCCTGTTTGATGAAGAGTGGGTTTTTTTGTTGTCTTTCCTGTTTATTATTTGATTGTATAGAAATGATTTTTTCAAACTAGCGTATCCTTCAGATAAATTCTTTATTGTCTTGGCATGTAATGGGGAAAAAAAATTGTATACAGAGATCCTAGCTCAACTTTAACTTTGAGTTGATTGAAGGAGACTTTACCTGAAAACTATGTTCTATTCCTTCAGCTGTTGTTGCTATTCTGGCTATAGATTAAGAAACATAATATTGAAGGTTTTTATATTGTTTACATAGGTAGTGAGTGGCACTCCAATTGATATCAATAGCTTGGCTATCAACTGAGAGTTGCTGGGTTCAATCCCCAGTCTGGACTTACAAAGTTTGTCCTTCTTGCCCCCCCCTCCCCCCCATAAAACCCAACATCAGTCAGGTTACTCAGTCTCTTTAAACTAGGCAAAAAGTAAAGGTTGGGAGGAAAGTAAAGGCAAACCGCCTCATGGTTCTGGAGGCCTGAAAAAAGAAAAACAGGATCTTATATTCCTAGTTCCTGTGTGCTTGATTGTAGTTTGGGATCCACTTTGATTAGTGTACATACATACAAAGTTGTTTTTTCTCTTACTTCATAATGTGGAACATTTGCCCAACTCTCATTTATTTGATTTTTTTTTCTTACCATGCAGGGAATTGTATTTGTCTCCATTGTAATACATTGTCTTAATGTGCAATATACTAATTAAACAAGTTATCAATCCAAATATCTTGGTTATTTGATAACATCAGATGGTAGATGCACAAGTGAAATAAGTAAAAGAATAGCCACAGCCAAAGATACATTCCAAAAAATGGAACCACTACTGGCAAACAGAAACATAAGTATGATAACCAAAATAAGGGTAATAAAAAACATTTATGTGGTCAGTACTTTTGTATGTTAGTGGGACAATAAACAAAGAAGTAGAGAAAAACCTAGAAGCAGTAGAGATGTGGTTTATCAGAATAATGAGGAGGATATCATGCACTGAAAATTAAGTGTAATGAATTGGAACTAAAAGACGCTAATCTTGAGTGATCATTAATTAAAACCATAAGACAGAGCCAACTACAATTTCTTGGTCATATTTGCCAACACAAAGGTTTAGAATATTTAGCCATCACTTGAAAGATTGAACGCAGTAGAGGTAGACAGAAAATAACTTTTATTGAAAGTCTTAAATCATGGGCAATAGGCAAGGGTAACAGCAACAACTTTGAGTGGAAGAACATGATCACGAATGTCTCTTCAAGACAAGGTACCTAATGAATTTGCTGACTATCTGGACAAAACTCAGCTTCTTAAGACATAAGTAGTTAGAAATTTTCAAATTCATCTTTGATTGTAAATGTTGAATTTTAAAACCTCAATTCATCTGCCATTATATGCCTCGGCCAGTCCTTTTTTGAATCAAGGCAATGTGTACTTAACTGATATAATGATATCTTGGACATCCTATTATGTTCTTCATTACATACAAAAAAAAATACAATAATGTTGTGAAAAAAAAAATTGTTGATTGTATCTCTTTTGTTTTGTTCTTAACTTCTTACGTCCAAAAAGTTATTTTCTTTAATTTTCTAATAGTTATTTTTGATAGCTATTTGGTAACCAACATAGTGTCACCATCCTCAACCCATTACAATCATTTCAGAAACACTTCATTGACAAAGAAAAAAAAATTATTTGAATTTGAAAAATTTATAAAAAAATTTGTTTGAGGCATAATTTTAAAAAAACCCTATAAAATGGAAAAAGCAGTTGTTTCTTTTTTTGGACTGTTAAAATTTCTATATGAGATTCAATTTTTTTTCTCCAATCCAAACTATTTGTGATAATTTAGCAAAGAAATGTATCACACAATCAGACTTTTGAAGCCTAGTTGATAGTGTTCACATTATACCCTATCTTTGCTGTGTAAAATAATTGGAAAATTTTTTAAAGTCCTGAATAAAGTTTTAGATGTGGCAAATTTCTGACAAAACACAGCACAAATTTTGAACAGGAATCATGTTTCAAATTGGCTTAGGGACAATAAAAATGATATTTTTCCCGCATTACATAAAAAAATGTGCTCAAAATACTTTTAAACTTTGGGTTTTTTTTAAAAAAAAATTTTTTTTTTTTTATAAAATCATTTTTTATCAAATAAAAATTTAATAATTTAGGCTTTATGTATTTGCATACCTTGATAAAGCCAGAGATGATCCTATTGAAAATTTTTTTCCCCAGTGTCTGATAATAGCTTTTTGCAAAATGTGTGCATTTTTAATTCAATACGTTACATTTACTTTCCCTGTAGGCATTGACATCAGTGTGAAGTCTCATACAGGGTGCACAGCAGAAGATATCCTGAGGTCCATTCCGTCTAGAGCTGCTGAGGAGGCGCTGAACATCTTAAAAAGTAGGCTGGAGTCAGAAAAGAAAAGAATCAAATTTTTGATTTTTACTTGTGTTTTGTCAAAGATTTAGGAACATATCACTTTTTTTCAAGAAATCTATCCTTGTATGAAGAGAAGGAACAAAAGAGTGAAATAATCATATACTGAAAAGCTGTCCAGTCTACTGCTTCAATTATTGCCTGAGCTGTAATACTTTTTTGTTAATTTTCTTGGAAAGAGTTTTCAATTTATTGGAATGCAAAAAATGGAAAAAAAGGAACAAGAGTTAGAAAAAAAAAATCCAAGGGAGAAAATGCTGAAAATGGCTTACCTTAGATATCTTTATTTTAATGTAAGGAAAAGGCAAATTCAGTGTATAGATAACTTGGCTCAATCCAAAAGATTTGAATGCCCTATTCTAAATGGATGAATAGAGGGCAAAGAGGCAGAGAGAAAAAAAATACAAACTGATGTTTGATGGGACTGGATCTGGATAATAACAGTTCCTTAAAGGCATCTGAGCAAAGGAAATGGATAGTGAAAGACAGAAGTTGTTGCATACTTCAGATTTGAAGAAGAAGGAGAAAGATAAAAATAGGCACTCCCGTTTTCCCCCCCCCCCAATATCTGTTCTTTTTTTTTTTTTTAAGTGTATTTAAATTAAAGCAAGGCAGGAAAACCATTCATTTGTACACAGATGTCACAAAATGAATGGAATTGTTGATCTACATTAGTGCCATAAAATCTAAATCTTAAAAAGAGAATTCAAGCACTGCTTTGTGAATGGAAAGTGTGCACGTATATTGAATGTTATGAACATGGAGATAAGAGCCATCTTTACTAGTTTACTTTAGGTTTTTATTTTTTTTGTTGTTAAAAGTTAATCATGTAATGCATGATTAGACTCATTTGGTGAAATTTCTACTTATTTAAAGAATTTTTTTCTAACATACTCACAAGTCTTGAAGTGCTTCATTCCATTTTAGATGTTTCTTTTTAAAAGTGCAGATCGTTTTAACTACTTGGTAAGTAATAAATAAAATTTGTTGTTCTTTAAAATCAGCTTTTCAAAGTTAAAATATTCTTTTCTTTTTTTTCTTGGTTTCTGTTTGCTCCAGCCCATATTTACCATCAACGAACACCAGACTCAGATGGAGAGAAAAGCATAGTCGATGAACCTGTACCCGAGACGCACAGGCCTGAGGCTCCTCCATCCCATGCAAACGTTCCCATCTCCGTTGTTGAGACTCCGTCTTTTGTTGAACAAAAATCCAACCTTTACAAAAGGTGAGGCTGAGGTGAAAGGTCACCATGATAATTATTGGAAATGCCAATGTGTACATTTTTCAAAAGGAAATTGTAAATTTTGACCCAGGCGTTTCTTCAGTGCAAATTTTAAGTCTCGTTTCTTCCCCCCCCCCCTTCCCCCTATTCTTGCTGTTTTAAAGTTAACTGTCCAAGTGCTATTTAGTAGTAACAACCTGCTTTGTGTCTAATTTTTGTTCGTTATGGCCAGCCGTTGTGGATCCACGGATGCTGATTTTAACTTCAGATTAAAACAGACATTTGTTGAATGTATGTGTATGAACCATTTCAGGCGCAGAGTTATCACTATGCTGTAAGCCATGCATGGTATCCAACTTTTATTATATTCTTGACTCCACTGTGAAATTCTGTTTACAACTCTGAAAACTTGGAATCTTGGAATGCACCACAGCACTCTTTCTTTTCTTTGCATCATCACATTAATAGGGAGGTACCTCACTTTTGTGAAAGCATACTGTGGCAAGCTGTCCTTACTTCTTTCTTTGTTACACAAACACTCTTACCAGAATCTTTTTTTTTCTTTCTTTTTTTAAGTTTTGATGAGATTTATACTCGCTGCCTTTCTGTCTGATTTAACACACTCCTCTCTTTTCTTTCATACTCATGTGGTTTTTGTTGTAGAGATAATACACATAAGGTGTTATATCTTTAATTGAACTTATTATTTTTTTCTCTTTTCATTGGAAATTAACAAAAAAAGAAAACAAAGCTATTTTTTGCAAAGGAACACCTTATTTCATTTAGATTCTAATTGTAATATAGCTGGAAGTGTAGAGAGTATTAAGATATAGTTTGAGATATCAGTTATCATGAGTTGGATTTTGCGTAATTGGTGTAACCATTAAAAAAAAAAAATTAGGTCTTTTTCTCCTTTTACTGCTTGTTTTCAAAAAGTTAAAATGCAAATAAATTGGCCTTAAAGTTACAATATCTCTATCCAGTTTTTACCATTGCAAAGCGTATTATATGTAGTGTCTGGCCACATCAATAATGTAAAGTTCTGGAAATACATCTTCCAACTCAAGATACCCTTATTGTGTAGTTTTATCACAAAAAAGGATGGTTTATACAAGTGCCACAAATATAGGTACATGCGTATATTTTTTAAAAGTTCATGACATTTTCCTTCATTGGTCTCTGTAAATATTTAATGGGTATTGGTAGTATAAACTATATATTTGCCACTTTTAAGGGATTCTCGCCTCTGTGCATAAAACTAATTTTTAAGGGTATTTTTACTGCAAAATGTCACAGTTTTTTATGTCATGATTTCACATTGCTGTCTTCGTAAATTGTAAAATCATGACAAAATGAAATAGAAGATCAGGTCAGGCTCTCTTATGTTTCCATCAGGATGCAATTTTTTTCACTTCTCTAGGTAATTTACAAAACACATTTTTTGAAGTATATGTAGGTAACAGTTTCTGAGAATTTGACCAGCAGCTGATTTGTCTAAGCTTCATCTGTTTGCATTGTGATTAAGTCAGTGGAATGTGAGATTGATAACAGCACAGCACAATACATATTGTGAAACCCCTCCCAAAAAAAACAAAACAAAACAAAACAAAGAAAAAAAGACCACAAACTAAACCATTGATTTTAACAGATGTTACAAAATTTACTTCATTTGATGTGGAGTGAATGGTGTGCAAAGTAAAGAGTTTCTTTATATATGTTTTATGCAAGAAAAAAATGTATATATATATATATATATATATCTACAGTTTGCCTGTGTTTTATCAGATGACAGTGTTAACCTAAACAAAAAGATGCATTTGTGTATGTTCTTGCATTATCTTGTCCAATGCATCGTTTATTTTATTTCCTTCTCTTGTTTTGTTTCCATATTTGTATGAAATGGAGAAAGTGCAGGTTGATTTCTTTTGTTTGGGGAAATCTTGTTCAGAACACCAGTGTAAAATATTTTTGACTTTTGTAATATCTCTCCTGTATGAGCACTACTCTTTTGCGTGATGCATCAAATGTATACATATTTAAATCTGAAAAGAGCTGTGGCCTGATTAGGGTCTCAGTTGAAGGTCTGAGAGGCCTTAAGCTAATGCTCTGCCATCTTAAAAGAGGCATCTGAGACAATGGTTTGGAAGAGTTTGTTTCTGTAATTTTTGTTATAAAACAGATGGTGCTTGTAGCATAATGAAAATGTGCATTGTAAGTAATTACTTGAGAATGTATGTGAGTCAAATTTTTTACTTATTGTTCTTTCTCTGCAAACCTTATTAAATTTTTATTAAATTAGAGAGTTAAACTTTATTCAACATATTTCGTTACAAATGTAACACTCACCCAAAAGAGAAAAGAAAAACCAAAAAAAACTGAAAGAAAGAAGATCAACTTTTATATTTTGATTGGAATACATGATTTTCTCCCAATATTTTATTGAGACTGAAGTTAACCGAAATTGGAACTAAGGACTTGAGTGTGTTTGAGACACATAACACAGTGCTTATACTTCTATAAATTAATGTAATAAATTTTCATAGAATTTCTTAAAAATAATCCGTTACATTTTAGCTCAAATTCTCCATTTAGATATATTATTGTAGGCTTCTCTCATTATGTTTGTATGATATATAACAATAGGCTTCATGAATTATTGACTTTTGAAATGGACAAAGATTGCCATTATACTGAAGCATTTTTTCCTTTCCAATCCTGTATTTGCATAGTCTTCCACATGGCAACGAGGGCAGCACTGGTCCTCCTCCCATCATGCCTAGACACTCTCACTCCGTCAGATTGCCAGATAAGACAGATGAGTCGGCTGATCACAGTGAGTTATGCTTTGTAGCAAATAGTCTTGTTTGATTGAAAGAAAAGAAAGCAAAAAGCAAACATTCATGGCTGCTGTATAGAAGATTTTGAAGTGCTGCCTTCTAATCCTGCTTGAGCTAGGCTTTTGTTTTGTGCCCTTAAGGTGAGCATATGAATCATTAACTACTGTAATAGGCTCTAGAAATACTACAAAGTCCAGGGAATAAATACCTTTTTCCACTGGCATATAAGGGAAGGGGATACAAGTAGGGGGGGATTAAAAAAGAGAAAGGCCTTAGAGTAGGTGTTCACACTTTTTTGGATCATGATATGAAATGGCTATTTTGAAACATCAAAGTTTCTTCTACCTGTAATGATTATGTTTTCCTCATAATTAAAATTAATGAAGATATTGCATATGAATATAACCCTCCCATTTTCAAGGTTTTTTTTTTTTTTGTTTTTTTTTTTTTTTAATAGCTGTATGCAAAGGCCATCTTTCTCCTCTACAATTTAGCCTTTTTCATTTATGACTGTGACATTTTAACACCACATCATAATAATGTAGTCTCCTGGATGCATTAATGCTAACAACTTGACTTTCCTCCCCCCATTTCTCTTGTGTTTGAAATTTGTTGATGCTGTAGCTTAATATCACCTCATCTTGTAGAAAACATTTTCTTTTTTAACTTTTTTTTTTTTTTAAAAATTTTGTAGATTTCCTAGAAAGCTCTTAGTACTTTGCCACCCTTTGCTTTGTGAGTTTTCTAGATATTCCACATTTAAAAACATTACAACTTATTACTAGTGTTTTGCTCTTTCTTGCCTTTTTTTTTTTTTTTTGAAAAAGAAAATATTTGATATTATAATAGTTCTGTGTTTAATTTCTAAGGGCAAGAATCCAATTCAACTGTCAAATTATTTTGAATCATACCTGCCTTCTCAAAATAAAAATAACATAGGAACATTACATTGACTCTAAAAATGTTCATTTTACTCACAAAAAAAAATATTTTTGTTACTTTAGGAAAGCAACCCCCCCGCCCCATTCATTCACACACATTCACACCACTTTTGAATCTTCAACTTTTGTATCCTACCATGACAAGAAGAAAAAATTGCTTTACTTGAAATTTCTAGTGTTTTGAAATGCTTTTTTTTTTTTTTTTTTTTAATGATATTAAGAAAATACAAGAAT
>BLXT01007705.1:1761618-1781612 GCA_019648995.1 Plakobranchus ocellatus
TAAAATAAAATAGGTTTTTAAAAATTACATTGCGAGTTTTAATTGTGAGATAATGTTTACAAAAAAGATCCGAGGCAAAAGCACATAAAGAAATGCTGGGAAATCGCTGACATTACTCAAATTTCATCTTTTGTGTAGAACATTAAACTGTAAAACTGCAATCTATTGAAAGTTGCGGTCCGCAAGTGGAGTAGATTTCTTCATCTCAAGACTACGAAACTTGTGAATTTTAATTTTTAAAGTGTGACAACTTACAAAAACAAAAAGCTTTTAGCAGAAATTTGCAAAAAAAACGGACTTCACTCAAGTTAAATTTATCCACTATACCATTATGTATTGTGTTGACAACAGTTTCTCTTAGAAAACTGGTTATTGAATATGTTCTAAATTTTTTTTTAAAGGTTTAGAAGTGGTGAAAAAAAAAGTTCAAGATTTTACAAACTTCCTTGCTAGTAGATGATCTTGTCAAAAATTTTTGCCAATGGAAGAAAATTTATGATGCTCTTTAAATCGACTACTGTAATTTTATTTAATGATTTTTAAACTAGAAGTTTTCATAAAAAATGATGGAGATTTTTCTTCAACTTGTTTTAATCTTTGAATCTACGACTAGAAATAAACATCATTGGAGCCAAGTCTAGTGACGCCTATTGAATACAATAATTGCTTTGTAGGCCAACCAAGATCGAGTTGAGAAATTTTAATTTTGGTTGTGATATAAACTAAAGACGATTCGCTTTTAATTAGTTGAAAATAAGTCCTTAAAACAATTTCGTTGCCATTAATATAGAATTGATTTTGTTCCTAGTTGAGAATAAGTCTCGCCTCCCGAAGATAAATTACATCTGAATACGAGTTCCAGGTAAAAATGAATTTTTTGCTCACATTACAGATTCACATGGCTGCACAACATTATATTATTTAGTACTCTTCTTTCAGATTATAACTATAGAAACATCGCAAATACTCTCGTCAAAACGGGGTTTTATAGGGAAGTGTTTAGATCTAAAGCAAAAACAATGCCTGCATCCACTGATGACTTGAAGGTTTTAGTATGCTAGATAAGATTTTCACTTCAAGTTAGAAATCAAAGTTGCTATGAATTATTAATCGACATTATACTGGAAACTTTTTTTTTTTTTTTTGTAGAAAAAATTCCTATATAAGGCAATAGCATACAATCTCAATAGATACAAAGCCCTTTAAAGACAAATATCGGTGCAACAGATCACAGTAATGTTTGTGGACTCTCTAGAAAGGTTAAGGACCGAAAAAAAAAACATTTTATGATCGATTACCACGTAAGGTTTTTGTCAAATATATACAAAAATGTATATTGTTCAAACTTGTTAAAATTGTCGAAAGGTCTAAGAATACTTAGATTGCTCAGATTACAACGCTTAAAATGACACAATCGATTTGATCTGACTTGAAGAAAAGTTAAAGTTGATCTTTGAATGAAATCTTTCAGAACAGAAAGGATACAAAAGATTGGTCATAAAATAGTAATTGTAGACAAAAGCGAAACCATTCACTTATCCCACCCAAATATTGTATTGGAGTAAGAGAAGTTAACTTGGTGAGCCCATTCCTCTAAAACACACATGCCTTGGTAAACAGATCACGGGCAAAACAATGGATCTCAAGATTCAATGGTGCATTAATATAGATATTCCTTTCTTTTGCTGAAATGAATCTTAGATAATCAAAAAAATAAGACAATCAGATGCCGTGAGGTTTGCGTATTTATCACAATAGGGGAAAATCAGGTAAAATGAGCCAAGGGGCTCCTGCTGATCAAACGAATAGTAATAAGACATGACAAAAATGTAGACTCTGCGAAATTTCAGTTCGTCATAAAGAGTTAGTTGCTTCATGTCTTGCAGCTTGTTGAATTCTGAGGAGTCGACCATTTTCGGCTCTAGACAGGCTGGGCACCATTTAGTACTAGAATCCGTGGTAGAGGTTACTTTCACGGTAAGTCAACTAGCAACTGAACCAGTAGATCACTTTAATCATAAATGACTTGAAAGATACGAAGAGCCTCTCAAGAAAATTTTTACGTAATTATTATAGTTCATGGGGAAAAATGACCAGGAAACTAATACTTTTGCAGCATCCCCACAGAGAAAAAAAATCAGCAAATGAAGTTTTCAAGATTAAACACTTGTTGAAAAGCCTTTCAAATTCAATTACAGATTTTTAAGAAAACTAAAATTATGAGGCTAAATTCTTATAATTGTACCCACCAACTTTTGCAATATGACGCCAAAACTAGTGAGACGATGAACGGTTCTAAATAATCGTAATGAGAATCGCAAACATAGCACACCTGAAGAGAATGTCAACAAATTGTGTATCTAAAACATAGGATCTATGTAAAAGGAAAAAAAAAAGCCGTTAACAGAGCTGGATTTCAAGAAAAATTCATAATTAAGCTTTGAATCGCTTACAAACTTGCTCAGTACAAACTGTATGTATGTGGGAAGAAGGGGATGATGGATGAATGATAATGCCCATAAAAATAATGTAGAAATTGAACGGGATGCCTGAGAGGCTTAAGATCTGAACTAAATCCATGGATCTGTTATTTTACACATTGATTTCCGAAGAAAAAAAATACAAAAAGCCCAAGTTTCCGCCACCAAAGAATAGAAACTATAAGAACGAATGTTAATAAAAAAAAATCCCTTTGTAACAACAAATAAACCCTTCCTTAAATCTAGATTGAAGGACCTGATTTCGTTCACAAGTTCTTAACTCCTTTTACATCTTTCCTTAAGTGAATAGATTCTGTTCACACCGAATGTGCAAGAGGCTTAGACTAGCCTCTATTTGGGATTGAAACAATGCGATGCACATATCTTATATAAATAGAACTGGTGTAAAGAATATGAAAATTTACCATCTTCACCTTTTCTTTCACATTACTAATCTTAGCCTATCCCAAACTATTCAGCCGCAAGTCTTTAGGAAGTTTATATCAGAATAAAACTATTTTATGCCCCTGAAACGACGTCTACACATTACAATTTTTCTAAACTGACACCGACCTGGCATTTACTTCAGGGACGAACACATTGATATTCGAACCAGCTTAGCAGATTATATTATATTGTGCAGAATTAGCGCAATCGATTTCCCATATAACTTCAGAAAGTATAAGCAACAGACAAAGAAATGAGTGTTTAGAGAAGCTAACGAACAAGCCACACACAGGCCTCCTAGAAAAACAAGCGTGGATGAGCTAAACGGACAACTAAGACAACACTGCCATTGAAAGCCTTTTTTTTTTAAATTTCAAAGAACTTTAAACCTGGCTTTGAATGTCTTGTATTTTTTTAATCGCACTAGTACTTTTGAAAGTAAACAATCTTTAAATGTCTATTATTATGCATTATCAAATTAATACAAATTATTTTTAAATTTTCCTTTTGCTCTATCTTTAAGTTTCAGTCTCTAAATTTAGCATTCGTTTTAGCATTACCTCACCTCAAGTCATATATTCTAACGAGCCATTAGAAAAGTAATCCTATAACATTACGTATTCACCTTCTTTAATCGCACAAACACTATAACCCTTTACGGGTTCTTTTAACATGAGATGGCGCATGGCATAAGAGCTTCCGCCTTCATTATTATTTTGTACGAATTAAAAGTCATTCTTAAGTGAACTAGTAAGCCGCCTCACTTCGTGAAACAATTGTTCTACAGATGCAGCCGTTCATAGAATTACAGATAAAACATGCTGTTAGAGGTTAGTAGAGGATGAGGCGGTTAGTGAGGAGAAAGCTGTCAGATTCTGATGCATCTGTAGAACTGTGTGCGGTATCGATACTCTGGCCACCGATTTTCACACTCCGGTTCTTGGAACCGAGTTTTAACTCCTATCATCTCAATATTCACTGCGGTTTCATCATATATTATTTGATATGCTCAGGTGAGGTCTTGGCGGTTTAATATGGCCTGGGCTTATTCGCTAGACGTTGCTAGAATTTACTCTGATTATGTCAAACATAATTGTATACAATTTTTATGGTTCATTCTGGCACGCTAGTACATTAGTTTACTTTTACTTTGTAAGCTTTAGATGGCTAGACAGAATCTGAGCAATAAGCTTTAAGTGGAAAGGCAATCGCTACGAGCGTTTTCTCGCATTTTTTATTTTTTTTCCATTGATAAATCAGTGATGATCAGTAATTGATAAATTATCCGAATGCATTTTGAAAGCAGTTAAAATAGGAAGCATAGATTTCATATGAAGCGTCATATTTAAAGCGGATCAAAATATAAATAAGGCTTAGTTTGTTTTTCTTATGCATGTTTTATCATGGCAGTAGTATTCCGACTATCAGAATTATTTTAAGTGAAAACCAGAACTTTTCTGTACAATCTAAACCCAAGAACGACTCTATACCAAAACATTTCTCCACAATAAATGCGTCTATGGCAGTAAAGCAATTGATAATTATCCGAATGCATTTTGAAAGCAGTTAAAATAAGAAGCATAGATTTCATATGAAGCGTCATATTTAAAGCGGATTAAAATATAAATAAGGCTTAGGATTTTTTAAAATGTATGTTTTATCATGGCAGTAGTATTCCGACTATCAGAATTTTTTAAAGTGAAAATCAGAACTCTTCTGTAGAATCTAAAGCCAAGATCAACTCTATACCAAAACATTTCTCCAGAACAAAGTGGGTCTATGGAATAAAGCTTACGAGACAAAGGGGTACAGCATAGCGATGACCTATGGAACTTTTCAAAATATGTAAAGAGAAAACAACTTCAGAACACTGAACAAGAGCAACGAATCGGAAAAACAAAACTATGTCAATGTTATAGATGAAGCATCATAGAAATAACATTAAATATTCTTATAACGCACTAAAACATTCTAATTTCTATAAGACTTGCAGTTTTTTATTCAAAGTTGAACTCCCCCCAAAATTAATTGTATCCAAGATAGAATGCCTAAGTAACAATGTGACTATTACTGCGCAAAATCAATTCATTGACTATTTTCATCATATACATATTTTATGTAAAATATTTTATGCCTTTCTATAGAGATGCAAAAAGCCAAATTAAGCATGATGAGAAAGTACCAGTACAAGTTTCTGCCGCAAAATTATGAGTTCCAAAGTTTATTTGTGAAGCTCCAGACTTTAAAAAGGGACGATGTTTGGTGAGTCAATTAAATTTCTAGTCGACCACTGGAGACTCGATTTGATATAAAAAAACTTGCTTATCTAATTCTCACTAGGAATGTACACTAACTGAGCAGAGGTAGATAGGGTAATCAAAGAACATGTTTAAGGGGATTAGACTAAGTGGGCAAACGGGAGACACAAGGATAATACATTGAAAACCAAGCAAAAGTAAGCGACGCAATCTGAACGCAGTAACTGTTATTAGTGTCCTCCAAAACTCGCACACAAAACATTTTAACGTAAGAAATGTCACCATGCAATAAAATTATGTCTGTTTTATTGGAATTCAATATAAAAATTAAAAAATCTGTTTACTACACCAAAAAAAAAAAAAAAAAAACAAGGAAAATCGGGGAATATCGGTCGTTGACCTTTTGGGGTCAAAGAACAGAACAGTCTGACCGTGACCTCTGGGAATTCCTGCACATGAAGATAAATCATTGAGCATCAGAAGTGAAAAGCTGAACACGATCCTAGTCTGTTGCTTGTATCTGCAATCGTAGCGAATCCTTTTAAACATTTTAAAACTGGTAAAGAATAAAACCTTAACTTAAAAGAGACCTGCAAAAACTACACACACATTCATTCAAAAAGCTTTGCGGTTTACTTTATTTCCGAGACTATTTTTTCTTATAAAACAGAAGTATGCAACTACAATTTTGAGGACATTTGGCGACACAAAGGTTTTGAACATTTAGAAATGACTGGAAAGATTGAAGGCAAACGCAGCAGTAGAACTAGACAGAGAACTTTTACAGAAAGTCTTAACTTGTGGGGATTTGGTATTGGTACAGTAGCAATCACTTAAGATTAACTGAGAGCAGGTTTGAGTGAAGAAACATTATTACCAATGTCTATTCTAGACAGGTCACCTAAAAATATTATTTCCCAGATAAGCACGGAAAATAAAAACACAAGAAATTTCCTCCAAATATAATAAGTGAATAACCTACACCTCAAAGTCTTTCCACAGAAAAAAAAAATCAAACACTGAAACGGACCATATTTAAACTGCCATTGAGAGATGATATCTAGAGTTGAAAGAATATACCACCCAATTGCTCTTTACACACTATTATATGCAGTCCAAGTTGTTCCGGTTTCAATCGCATAAGAAGTTTCCTTGTTTACCCCTTTTCCTTTGTGGGATCTTATACAGAGAGAACTACGATTGTCTGCTTAAATCTTAAGTTTACCTGTTAAAGGGTCTATACTTGACAATTGGATCACATATGATCATAGATCACGTTTGGTCTGATCAAGTTCTTTTGATAAATGTTTGTTTATTATATATATTTCTTCATCTAAATGTTTTTTGACTTGTATAAAATTGTTTTGATATCAATTTACATTTACAAAATGCCTAAGAAAACGTCTAAATGGCATTTCTCTATATTCTACATGCCTAGTTCATAGCTTTCTCAATCTCATAATCGTGATTTTTTACAACGAATGCTTTTTTTTCCTTATAAGATACATTTTAAAATTTTTAGATGTCCTTTATATTTTCTGACTTTTTGTGCATATTTTATTTTTTAAATTGTTTCGAAAAAATGCAACCGCGTAGGACAGGGTTGGCCTTAATAAATATACACTTCACTTTGAGCAAACTACGTGTTAAAATGACCTGATAGATTATCACGTTGGACAAGGAAGTCGGAGACAGTAAGAAAATACCGTTCGTCAAAATTTTAGAAAGGTCAAGAAAATAATGAGATAATCTTGTGGAAGATTTTTCGATCTACAGACTTGCTACAAATCTACAGGGACATAGCTTTGACATTGTCTACAAGTTGCACCAACAAGAATTTATCAGCAAATGGCCCGGGTATTTATCTAAAACGTACCCGATGTGTAAAAAAAAAAATGAACAACGACTATTTTTTAACAATAATGTTTCACGCAAAACTCCTTCAAACGTGCCCCTTAAAAGCTGTGTTCACCATTTATTGGATTTGAAGAAATACAGGTGATTATACTTTAATGGAAATTGTTATGAAGGTATATACGTAACCTTAAGATATGTGAATTTACAACTTACAAGCCAACAAAAAATATTTCCCTGCTGTGCTTTTGCTAACATTTTTTGGAAAATCATTTACTATATAAATTATATTTTGATATCATTTTACAAGTACATTTAGAATAAAAAGCCCAGTATAGAGTATATTTAGCAACATTTTTCGAATGTGTCTACAGGTTTCGTAAAGGTATAATCACCGCAACTTTGAATAATGACGATATGTTACACCTTGCCAGTAACGAGCCAACTGCTGCCCCTGCTTGTCTTTGGATTGTTCTGTGTGAAGCCACTGCATTCCCCACAGCCCATGTCAGCCGCCAGGGGTAACAAAAGCTGTGCAGCTAATGATGAAGAAAAAAAAATATTCTAAACAAAAATATCTTGAGCATGCATGGTACATAAAATGTTTTTAATAAAAATGGGTGAAAGCTTTTATAACTATTCATATAAAAGTTATTCATCTATACATCTTTTGCGATTAATCAAAACAATCGCAGCAAGTAGGTGAACAAACCAATGTCAAGAGTTTTTACATTAAAAAAATAGTGTTTCTTGATTCATAATAATCTTATGAACATCTACATTAAACATGAACGATTCTTTTAAATTAATTTTCTAATTTCTGCCGGTTTTGACGTGACATACCTGAGATATTCGGGTTTTTCTCTCTAGCCTGCTGCTACTGCTCCTGCTGCTGTTGCCGCTCCTGCTGTTGCTCCCGCTGCTGTTCCCGCTCCTGCTGCTGCTCCCACTTCTGCTGCTGCTCCCGCTCCTCCTGTTGCTCCTGTTGCTGTTCTCGCTCCTCCTGCTGCTGCTCATGCTGCTCTTCCTGCTCCTGCTGGTGTTCCTGCTGCTGCTGCCGCCGCTGCCGGCAGGAAGGTTCCACCCCACCGTCTCCCTGTCCTGTGGATAAACCATGAGAGAATGGAATGCTGCTATATAAACAAATATAAAGACTAAGCCGTCTCTTAAGGTGCAGTGAATAACCTCAACAATCCTTTACACTTTACCAAAATAGATCCTTATATTCACCTTACATAATGCTTACCGCCCATCTGTATTTGAAGTTTTCTTTTAAATATGGCCGTTTTTTTTTTTACACTAAATATTTCAGTCATTCATTTATAATATATTTTTTGCGATTATTCATTATGCACACATCAAAACCACCCATAGATGCCAATGTCAAAGAGTTAAAAAAAACAGCGTTCGCTTGACTGACAATATCTTATGAATACCTTTATTAAACACAGGGGTTTCTTTTGTACTCAATTGCAAGTTTCTGTTGGTTAACACAGCAGCATGTCAAACTTAATGCAAAAAAGTAGCCAGTTTCACAAAGACATACCCGAGATATTGGAGTTGCTCTCTGTAGACGCCTGCTGCTGCTGCTCACACCAAGGCTCCATCCTTCCATCATTCCTCATCCTGTGCATAAACATTTTGAAAAGAGATAACTACTATAAAAACAACTGAATATAAAGAATATGCCGTCTCTCGAAGGTATTGAATGACCTTAATCAGGCTTTATGCCTCATCAAAATAGTTTCCTCTTAACTATCTTAATATTTACGAAATATGTGTAAAGTTAACTATAAGCTCCCATTCCCAAACCTGAAAATCAAGACAAGTTTGTGTTTTTTTTAATCAAAAATACTTCACAACTAAAAAAAATACTTTTAAATAATTTACCTTCATGTTGATATTTAGTTATTCATTTGAAAAAAAAAAAGCACTCGGTTATGTTAGTTTTAATAGAGTAAATACATTTTTAAGTACGATCAAGAGCAGAAATTGACACATTAGAACTCTAAAAAACCTTCTTCCTCGACTCTTTCAGGCAAAAATGACTTGCCCACATCAAATAATTATAAATGATCTGAACACATAAACAGCATTTTAAATGAAAAATCACCGAGTACTCTGGACTCGACCATTGTCGACTGGCTTACTTTGGTTTGGCTGTGCATTTTTTACACGACATCCGCACAAGACGATCTGAAATAATGACTGAGAAATACTATTGTAAGGCAAGTTAATTCCTGTTGGTTTTTTTTTTTTAAAACGTTACACAAATTCGTCTCTTAGTTTTGTTAAGATTTTTTTCAAAGACTACAGGCAAACTTAATCCATGTTCTGACTAAAACTAGAAATGATCGACTGACATGTGTGATAGGAGAGAGTAAATATAAACACGTCTTAAGGCTTAAATAATATTAAAAATGTGGCAGCTAAAGACATATGGACAGAATCATATCAAATCAATGGAATTAAGATTAATATATCATATAGGAGTGGGAACAGCAGCAGGAGGAACAGCAGGTGGAGCGGCAACAGGAGGAGCGGGAACACCAGCATGAGAGGGAACAGCAGAAGGAGCGGGAACAGCAGCCTCATATCCATTAAACTTACGATCGAGCGAAACGGCATTAATGACAAGACTCAAAACTTAATGCAAAAAATGAACAACCCTCACACCAAACCTTAGACCTCAGCCTAGAGCCTCACGAATGCCACTCGATGTTACAGATTCCAAAAACACGCAATATCGAGACTCGAATGTTACAATAATCAAACTAGTAGCGTCCCGACAAGACACGAACCGTCATGCCACTAGAACAATGAACTGTTGACGCTATTGATTTTGTGAAGTCCCGACAAAGAAAGTAATGACCCGCTTAGACTTCCAGGCTTTTACATGACATTTTGATCTTTCCTGGATTTTAGTGAAATTTTGATTTGTTGATTATCATGAATTTTCTAGGTTTTTATAACACGCTATTATTTTCTGAAGTATCAATTTTGTCTGTGTGAGCATTTCCTAGTATTAGAATATACGGAATCTACTCGACACAATTCAACGAAACTTTAGAGAAAATGGATACATTTTTCTGAATTTTCTGCATCTCTAAGAGACGCAGTGGTTAAAATAAATCGGGTAGTAGGGATACTAATTGTGCAATATATGGTGTAAAGCTAGAGGGGCTTTCATCGAAAACCCTAACCTCTAACACAGGGGCAGATTGTCGAACGACGCCTAGTTATCAAAGTTAATTTGTCTCGTATTCTAAAACTGACATTTTGACTGAATGAATCTTCATCCTGCACAGTATCTAGTTTGTCAAGATTAACAGTTCATACGACCATTAGGCGTAGGTGTGTATTTAAAAGTGCAGTTAAACATTTCCATTTTGTATTGACAACTCGTGCCAGCTCGCAGCCAGAAGAGATTCATTACTTATGCTTTCTGGATGAGCTCAAACATAGTTCTGAAATTTAGCGCAGTTTTGTTAAAACTTTCAGTGTAATTTGTAAGATAAGAACCCAATCCATTGTTCGCAGAGGAAAGCTTTATACCAGTTTATTTACTATTTTCATTTTGTTCACATTTCATCACTGTGCAGTCGATATCGGATGTTCCCGATTATGTTTCTGCATTTCAAACCGTGTCCTTTATAAAGAATTAAGACACCACGATTCACATTTGTTTGTTATTTTTAATAAAGCCATTTTCCAACCATTTTGGTCTTTTTATACCATATTATGGATACAATCATCCGCAGCGTGAATAAATTCAAGCTTTTTGACGACAAACCCAAAAGTTGGCCTGTACATTTTTTTAAATACCCTTTAGTAGATTCACCTTTTGTGGGCCACCTTGATAATTAGACATGCATAACACACAATTTGAGCAGTGACATTTGCTTCAAGTGTATAGACTATATATGGGCATACAGATGCGCAATGGAAACCAACGGTTTTAAAAATGAAAACTTCAGTACGGGTACCAACATTAGTTTCATAAATGTCAAGATGAGACATTTTGCGTATGAATCATGCTTCATTTTTACCAGATTTATAAACTCATATTTTCTTTAATTTCATGTCATTTTCGTTTCGTTTCCCCTTTTCCAGACATTTTCAGCACTATTCTTCGCAAACTTACAAGTCGGCACACAAACACTACACAGAACAAACATTTTAAAGTCCGTTCATTTGTCTATAATTAATGAAATGTATTGATCAATATTTTTTAATTTTGACGCTGGTGTGGTGAGAGAGCAAATTTTAAGATATTGTCTATTTTAATACATGATGCAACATTTTTCTGCTTTTGTGGAGATTTTGAAAAAAATTTTTGGAAGAGAATTTTTTAGAAAAAAAAAAATGTTGAAATTTGCAACCAGATTTTGTACATAGCTGCAAAAACAATCTCGCAATCATTTTTAAAGCCTGTAGTTGTATACAATGTCTGATGGCATAAGATCATCAACTATGTCATCCTTTCCAAGTTTTCATGCAACAAATAACATACGATTCAAAATATGGCTACAGCCTTTAGATACAGAAGCAAACACTGGTCGACCAGACACTGGGTTCATTGAACATTTTTCAAATATTACCCAACGATAAGCGCTCAATAGAAGCAAAGGGTAGAATTTGGAGAGACTGGTGTATAGTTTCACGTGTACACCTTTTGTTCAACTCAGTTTACCGTCCATTTCAATATACCCTGAAATGTAAATATGCCGGTGTAAAACGTAACATTGGCTGCGACTTTATTTACACACAGTCAATAAAAGCTTTTGAATGCCATTTTAACCCAATAAAGCTAATTAGCCTTAGATGGGCTTTTATGAATGTGTTGGTCCGGCCATTTAAAAAGATTTTGGTTTTCCCGAAATCTCGGGAATTTTTTTCAAATTCTAGGATATCAAATTTTGCATACCCTGCCCGATCATTAAATAGTGAAGTTGGGCTCTCATCGAAAGCCCTCTCTTACACCCAGAAGGGTATAAAGACAGTAAAAACAATTCTCCTTGAAAGGAGCTTTTAGACTCATATTCCAAATTCAATTTTTGAATGAATCTTCAAACAGCACAGTCCACAGTTTTGTCAAGTTAAAAATTTCATGCGATGGATTTTCGAAGAATCTTAGGCCTAGACGTGCTGGGTGGCGCAGTCTTAAACATATCCATTTTGTATTTACAACTCGTGATAGTTCGCTGCCAGAATGGATAACTAGATCTGGGCAGGCCTGCTGACACGTTATATTTCTAAAACATAAATTTGTAATGTGTGAATTTTCATGCATTTTATTCATTGTAAAACAGTTTTATTTCATCACATTGATATTGAAAGCCTTAAACCTAGATCGCTTAGTGGCGCAGTAGTAAACATCGCCATTTTGTATAATTTACTACTCGTACTGCCTCGGCTCGAGAATAGACTTTCATCTTCCCGATGATTTGACCGGAACAGGCATATTAACCTGTCACGCCTCTATATTAAATGTATAACCATATAGATACAAAACACACACATGTGTTGCCGTTGCATTTAGATCTTCAGTTATAAATCGAATGTCACTTCATCGTTTGCTCTGGAGCATTTTAAATCAATTTTTTATTATCATTTTTAGTTTACCTTTTTTTTTTGCATTTTGATTTGTGTTCAATATATTTGACATTCAATTTCTTCCGATAAATATAGTCATATTTTGTGCAGAAAACATTTTGCTTGGGTCAAATATTTCAAATTGAAACCAATTTTTACACCAACGTCACTTCAATCACAAAATTCACTTGTCATATTTCAAAGCAACATTTTGATAAGTTTTCCTCGCAATGTGGAAGCACGGGTCAAAGGCACTTTTCATAAAGTATAAATCATTTCCTTCACAAAAATTGTATACCTGTATATATGAGCTCTCGGTGGCGTGGAGATAGATATGAACTTTTTGGATCCTTAGGTCATTGTTCTTTGCCTTCCCGTGCCAGTTTAGGACGTATTCTCTTAAACCTTTTCTCATACCTATGTCCCACTCCATGTTAGTCATTATTCATCCCCCAATGGTTGTCTCACGTGTATCTGTTTCAACTACTCCTTTTATCAAAGTAACGATCTACCACTAGACCACCAAACTAGAAGCATACTTTTCGGGCGGAGAATTCTCACCCGTAGAGAGGAAATCTGATGTTGGTTAAACACCGGTTTCAGAGAAGAAACTTTTTAGTGTCATTTGTTTTTCTCAGGTCCTTAGGTGTTTTTGCGGTACGTCTAATCAGTCAGGGGTAACGTTACTCATTGCTGGCGCCTTCTCGGGCCCAGCTTGTCGAAATAAATCACCACGATCTGTTCAGTCGATTTTTAGTGTCTTTGTATGTGTCTTCTTAGGGAAACAATACTGTTTCCGATCTAGACCCCACCTTGACTTTCTCTGAACCTATATGAACGATGCTCATTCAGTTAGTGTAGGATTCGCTCTCCAACTTTACGCCAGATAAGTCGCAGAGGTAGAGGTACATGTTGTTTGAGAGAGCAGCAAGATAGATGTAAAGTCATGTAGCCACGAGCGAAGCTCGAATAGTTGTCAATTTTTTTTTAGTTTTTCTATAGTCTTATTTTTAAGTAAAATCTCGAAGCTTAAACATGTAGTTTTCTAACTCCTCGCCCGGTATGGGGAGGGGGGAACCTCAGAGTAGGGCTAGAAGTATAGGTTAGGTTAGTTGATCATATTTCTAGAACACTAGAGTGTAGAGTCTACGCCACCCAGCAAGCAGCAAATGCATATAATAACTCTAGGTTTCTCTTGATAATATAACCTAGCATGTAGACAAACTTTATAACGAGATGAAACGTGTTTTTGCATCAACTCAGAGTACTGGATCTGTCTTGTTTGTGTAATGTAAAAGTATCAATTAGGAAGATTTTGAGATAACAGATAAAAACCACTAAACGATCCGATGCCTAGTCACTATAGTCGTGTGGCCTGCGGTTATGCTACACCTAATTGCTTGATGCAGGAAGGCGTGCTGTCCTACAAAACAACTTTATATCCACACGGGTACATACAAGGAAAGCCCAGTCATCTCATTTCTCTTTTGTTTTACATTTATTAGACAGTTTTTTTTTCCAGTCTGTAGAATTTTTTTTTCAAATTTCATTTTGTGCACATGACATGTCCAGTTATCTAAACCTGGCTCTCTAGAAATCGAGTTCTTGCGGCCGCAAGTGGGGCCACAACTGGCGACAAGTTTTACAATAAACCCGCCATTTTTGCAATTTCTTAAGAATTTTAGCAACTTCACCGGTCCAGATTTATATACGGCATTGAATTCATGCAGGCAACCTTTGTTTATAATTGTTTGGCTGCTTTGTGTATTTTTGATTTTCCTACATATTTTATATAGTGTTTTAAACGTTAAACCACTTTATACTGTCATTTTTTTCATGTAGTGAGCGCTTTTATATTATACCGTGTCTCTGGTATAATTTTATAAAATTGTTAGTATTTGATGTCGATGAATGCCTGGTCGGCTTGACCTGTAATCGAATACATTGTTGAAATGTCGATGCATTTTGAAAGATTGCAATTTTTTAGTTTGTAGCTTGCTTTCCTGGCAATTTTTTTTGTAAATTTTCCCACTTGGACAAGCTAAACCATGACGTTTATTTCTTTATACGCTGTGCCATTTCATAAGCTAAGCATCGATATCAATTATACGATCTTTCTTTTGAAAACTATTAGCTTACGTCCTACATTTTTGCCAGTATTTTCATCTCATGATGGACCAATTGACCTGTAAGTATAACCCATTCAACAATATAGCTGATCTTTTCGTATGGTAAGAGCAGAGTAAACCTATTTTGTCTTTCTAGAGGCGAAACAAGGTTTGGCCATTTGAATCAATGGACAAATCCAACAGAACAGCTGGATTATTTGCCATGCAACCATTTTATTTTGTTTTGTTTGTATTACTTATGATATGTACATGTCATGAATCACGTAGTGTGCTTCGTGCAACATTTTCAATGGTGAATCGAAAAGTATATAACTTTTCCCAACTGAAATTTTTAAATGTGTTAAGCGTATATGAACACAAGAGAAGAAAATCTATAATATTTAGATTGCTCTTCTACTTGTCGTTTCATAGTACCGTATGACCATGAGAAGGGACATTTTCTTTGCATCACTTGTCTAAAAAGCCGTCGATGAACTGAGGCTGATCAACTAGAATTCAACCGCAATTGTACTCTTAAAGCATCGAGTGCTCAATTTTTCCAAACGTTTGCAAGATATCTTTGCTTTGGAATGAAAATACTGTTGTTAGTTTTTACAATTTTTGGCAACTTTTTTTCAACTTTCTCAGTGTATTAATGTTGCTTTTCTTTCGTCACTAATGTTTGGAATATAGCTGTTCATGCATGATAGGAAATCTTTCCCATTAGGTGATTGCAAATTCGTAAATTTTTTTTAGAATATTCGAGATGCTTGATGGTGTGATGATCAATAGTTTTTCAGATTTCGACCTGTTTTTGATGCCTATTTTTTTTTAAATTTATCCTTTTTGTCAACACTAGCCTTAATTCGGCTGGGTTATTTTTGAAGTTCAAATATAAAACCCTTTTTAAATGATTTGCGCATATATCAGAGTTAAATTTCTTCTCAATCATTATGTTCATAAAATGGACTAAGGTTTATTCTAGTTTTTTTGCATCTTTCCTTTTTTAATCAGCTTAACTTTTTATCCTAGTGTATTCCTAAAATCTGGATTAAATCAATTGTTAAGACGGATGTGCGATTGCTCATTATCTAAATAAAAAGAAAATATTGACCTATGTCAATAATAGCTTTCAAAATAAACGATGGCAAAGCAAAAAAAAAAAAACAATAGTGCCTTAAAAAAACTAAAAAACGGACTAACAGATTCAACGTATCAACTGACAGTGGTCAGACCAATATGGGAAAAGTTTGCCATGACTACAGGACACACACACAGGAGAGACCGAGAAAGACAGACCCACAAACGGCGAGGTAGAGGATAGAGATGAAAGAAAGCGAAAGAGAAAGAGAGAGAGAGAGAGAGAGAGAGAGAGAGAGAGAGAGAGAGAGAGAGAGACTTGACATTGATATTATTGATATTGGGTTAGACCAGTTTAACCTACATTAGAAGGCATAACGAAAGCATTAAAAAGCCAAAAACATTCGTATATTACCTACTAAGGATCAATAAATCTAAAAATGTATTCAAGAGCTAAAAAAATAATGAATTTAGTTGTTTTTTTTTTAAGATATAGAAAATGCTTCATAACACCTTTATTCAAGTACAGCGACATTACACTATTTTTTAAAAATGAATTTAGAGCCATGCAAGTAGTAGATCCAGATTTAGAGTCTTGATCTAGGCGTACTAAAAAGATGCGAGGAGAATCTACGCACACACACATTATTTTAGTTCAATTTAAAAAAAAAAAAAAGTGCAAATGAAACTTAGCTTTGTCATAAGATGCTAAGATCTCCTCAGGTGATGCTGATCAAGACAGGTTTACTTCTTGTGATTGGTTGACAAGGAAGCCATGATACCAAAATCAAACCTTCACGCGCTGTGGCTGAAAAAAACAAGTTATGGAAGGAATGTCTCAATATTTTAAGAAATTCTAATGAATCAATCAATGAAACGATTTCGGATTATGTACACAAAGCAATGTAATTATATGAAGGGAAGGCAAGACTTCCGATTGCGCACCAAGAAAAGTAAACTTGATGAAAGTAAATTTGTCAAAAATTAACTAAAATTGCCTTCATTTCGTCATTATCAGAATATCTATGAGCGCATTATCGGAAGCCTTTTCGAAGGGAATTTCGATCACCAATATTCTGAAGACGATTTTAAAATCTTTAAAAAATATACTTACTAAAATGACATAAACAGGGCCTAGATTTAATAACTTGCTGCTTTCATATGCCATCAAAAGAATACTGTGTGTGATTTTTTCCGCACATCGGAAATTACTCTGGGCCAGTTTTTGAAAAGAAAAAAGTATGTCTTACCTTAACTTCTTTCATCATGAGTCTGCTAAGTTGCTGGCGCATGATCCTGATCAGAGTGCAGACAGCTATTTTCACGTGAAGAATTCACTGTGATTTCAATTTGTTATGTTTTGTTTGTTTTCAAACGTTTAACTTCTATTTTTATTACTTTTTTGTTTATTTTATTGGGTTTTGACGTCTGCACACGCGGGCCTGACTAGGCTATTTCAGTATTTTGAGTGCAGCACAAGATCGAAAATAAAACTTGACACCAAGCTCAAAATCTGCCTGCTGATAATGTGAAATGCAAAATGTGTTGGTCTGAAAAGTTGAAAGGCAGGAGATGGGGCGGGGAGTTCTTTCAATGGATTTGGGTGGAGAAGTTGCTAAATCGGTTACAATTTGACTTTTTTTTTCTCTTTTTTTTCAACATACCTGCCAACCTTGACAGATTGTTTTCTAGGGTCAAACTTGAGACGTGAATGGTAGGCGGAATTGTCTTAAAATCATTCTTTTCTTGTAACGTTATGTGAAAATGCATTCTTGTATATACAGTTTTGCTGGATAATTACACTTTCAAGAAACATAATAAGCTGAATAAAATCATAGTCAGATTTAAAAAACATGGAGTTTTTAAATTACGCATTGCAGTATGTGAATGGTAATTTTAAAAAGTTTATTGTAAATTACTATCAAGCCTATTTTTTTAAACAGGCTATTTACATATACGATTTTTCAAAAAATGGTAAGAAAATCTCAGCCTTTAAATTAGAGCCTACAACAGAATAGGTGCTGAACTTTGATAATTATGTTGACGTACTACTAATATAACGCGACGTGATATAGGATCAAGTTGGATCAAAGTGAAAAAAAACTTTTTGGACACAACAAAAATTTACTAAATCAAATTCTTAAAAATCATGTACTGAAGGGAAATCTGTTCCATAATCCTTATATCATAATGATAAACAATTGGTGCATTTTCTTACAAATATTTAGCCACAGGTCAATGGGAGTAATATACCAATGTCATTTTCCTTGGACATTTCTGAAGGCTAGTTCAAATGACAAATCTTTAGTCGGTGGCTAAAGGAGCTAAGGGCAAAAGTGTAACGCGTATTGATTTTTGACAGACACCAAAAAAAAACATGTATTTAAAAAATATGGATGTATTTAAATTGCCCTCAAAAGTTTAGGCGGCCATGTGTGAAAAAACATCAAACTTCTCTACCATTTTTAGATTATATCGTTTAAAGAAATGTAGATATTAATCAAGCCAGTCTCTTCTTTGCAACAAATTACGTACTAGAAAGGAGAAACGGCATTAACATTTTGGTGCGTAAATTTTGTTTTCCTGAGAAATATATAAATCAGATCGATCTAGCGTAATGTTTTATACCAAACAGATAGAGGTCTAGGCCAACTGATGTCGGGGAGATAAATTCTCGCTAACGATCAATAATCTAGACCTAGAAATATAAATAAAAAGCGGGTCTTCTAGCCTTATCAAAACACAATCAAATCAATTTTGAAGTAAGGATAGTTTTAATTTGTTTCTATCAATAACAGGCTTATGGGTTTTAGCATTTCATGACTGATAATATACATACAACCATTATACACACTGTATGATATAAATTATAATAAAAGGCTTACTATTTTAAGCCCCCCAGAAGTCATTTGTGGATTTACAATCGTATCACAAATTGATGCAAACTCAGTTGTAGTGGTGTAAACTATTGCCAGTTTATATTACAGCTAATTCACACGTATTTTGGCGGCAAAAAAATGAAAAAAAAAATCAAAACTATAAGCCTTATGCAGTGGTTTATAAATAATGCAAGTCAGATTTGGGAAAGGGGGGTGGGGGATGGGGGGAATATTTTTTCTGGAGTAAGGTCACCTGACTAGTGAAAGTTTTTAAAGTAAAATGAGTATAATAGGTTGCAATGTTGGCAGAACATTAAACAAGGTATTACTAAATCAAAATAGATCCACAATGATTGTTTATTTTACAAAAATTTTGTAGCGTCAAAAGAAAAAAAAGCAAAGGCAGGCTAGAGATTTGTGATTGGTTGTTACCAGACATTCGTTAGTAGAAGTAACTGAGCTTCAAGATCTAGCCATGGTTTAAAGTCCATCTAAAACCATCAGGCCAAAGCATTAAAACACCACACATCACTTTGCAGCTTGGTGACTGCAATATCACAAATTAATTTCTTAAAAATTATTTTCAACTGCATGTAGGGTATTACAAATTGTTGATTTGCCTAAAAAGAAATTTAATGTCTAGGATAAAATGGGGAAAGCAAAATGTATTCATAGACCATTAGCAAACTACATAGGTTGGGCGAACAAGCTAAAAAACTAGGACGGTACGAATAGTCCTGGGCGGCATGGCGTGGTCATCGTTAGACATTATATTTTTGGAAAAGTATTCGACCCTCGAACGCATTAAACAAAGCGGGAATAGTTGATAGTATGCTTATTTAAATGAGTTTTGATGCCATATATAGAAACTCGTTGGAACTGGGATTGGACGTATTTTTTTTATTTATAAATCGTCTGTTTGTCCTCATTTGAAAATAGATTTTGTTGGGTTCCCCCCAGCTTTCTTGAAATCTTCAGCTGTAAAACGTCTTTATAATACGGAAAACATTACATCCCCTAGCTCTTAGAGGGATACTACAACGCAACATCATGCACCTTTCCTGGCATAGCATAGCATTATTATTATACGACACACTTAATTTGACCATAGATTTGCCGTCAGAAACATACCCAAAGATAATTTACTGGACATAATTTGATCTTGTTACTTGCCTTATTATTAAGAGACAGGCTGACAGACAAAGAGGCAGACAAAGAGACGAACAAAACTAGCGAGAGAGTGAGTGAGAGAGAGAGAGAGAGAGAGAGAGAGAGAGAGAGAGAGAGAGAGAG
>BLXT01007705.1:1809867-1819867 GCA_019648995.1 Plakobranchus ocellatus
GGATAGGGTTAATTTCCTGGTTCTCCCCTTTTTTGCGGTGTTTGTGTGTGTGTGCTATTGGAGGGGGGATGAGAGGAGGAATGAGAGTGGGGATATAAATCGGGGTGTTGGGGTGGGGGGAGGATATATTTTTCCTCCGTTGGCAAATTATCCATTTAGATTTGTTCTAACTTCAACGATTTTGAGCATTTGCAATTTTTAAAGTTATGTGCTTCAAAGCATTCAATCGTATAATGTTTAAACGCTTAAGTTTACGTATTCTCTGAGCAACCAAAACGTGTGTAGATGTTTTCTCTTTGACCCTAATGGCGTCTTTCAAGCGTCTTTGTTGAGATTTGCAGGCAAGAAAACAGCTTGAATAGTCCGATTCTGATTGCAACTGAATTACATTTTGACTTTATTCAGATTTAAAGATTAAAGGAATGTTGGTTAATAAGACGATCTCATTTAATGGCTTTCTTAGTTTAGATCTAGATGTAAATCAATCTAGTAAATCAAGTGCTTGGTTAGCCATGATTCATAATCATATTGATAAGCAGGGGAAAGTATACAATACTTAGAGTTAAACTTAGTCTTGAAACTAGACCTAGAGCCTAAATTTATTCTCCATCTTCCAACTTCAATAAGCTACAGTTTTCTTTAATTTGATCCCAGGCCGTGCTAGAATAATTTAAGGCTCTGGAAATAAGATCTAGATCTGATTTGATCAAACTGTAATTATAGTTTGGACTCCATATAACGGTCTTCGCTATAACAGGATCTGATCTTTGCTAAAATGGATGTACAAATGACCTATGAGCTAACTCGTGTAGATCACAAACTTGAACAAAAGAGGCACCGTAAATAAATAAAAAAAAAGAAATTCTGAATCTTTTTTCCCCCCGAAAAACGGCATATAAAGCATAAAGTAGAAAATTCTGGACGTAAATAATTAACTCTACAGTCTAAACAAAAACAAAATATATATATATATATAGATATAAATAGGAGTTTGCACTATAAGTCAGGTGTCTTTTATTGCGCTGAGCCAATATTTTTAAGACTTGAAATACCAGTTTGTTTTATTGTCACGGAAAAGATCTTGTCTTATTGCATTAAACTAAAACTCTTATGACTTGAACTGTCAGTTTATTTGTTGCTCGGGTAACAACTTGTTTGATTGCAGGGAAAGTGTAAAGTTACTTTAGCCCTTCGTTTCTAACACATGTAAGTGGTGATTCATATGAAAAATAATTAAATGAACTAAAAATATCCTCAAAAACAACAAATCAAAGATATTTTAAATGACATATTTCATATAATATCCCTGATTGTGTGGAAATTCTATGAAATATTATCCTACTTCAATATTACCAATATATCGATAACAACCACTTATACAAAGCTGGCAATCAAAACAATGCAAACTCCATCTCGAATGATTCTGTGAAATCTAAAAATCAGAGAGTTACAGTAAGACTGCTTCTCTTTGAGGCGCAAAAATTACGTGGTTGTGGTTTTGGTTTAAAAGAAGCCGTGATGAAATGGGGCATTTTCGCTGCTTGGTAGGTCTCGTCACTCTATCTCAAAATGGAAAAAAAAAAAAAAAAAAAAACCAATTTTTTCCAAAATAATTTAACTTGTCCACATAAAGATCATTTCAAATCTCTCAATCTTTGCCTTAGATTAGAAACTGCTGCAGACACACACTTTGTTTTAAGATAAAATGGAGAAAAGTCTATAACTCTAAACTTTCTGGGGCCTTTTCGCAAAACAGTAGCAGTAAATTGATATAGAACAACATGAAACTGGACGTACAATATGCAACCGCTCCAGCAAGCTGGAAATGAGTGCAATTACAGACACAATAGAATCATTTTCGTAAACTGTGAAAAATTAAATATAAAAAAAAGTAAACCATATTGCAAAAGAAAAAAAAATGAAGTGAAATATGATTATCCTTTGGGCTTTTTGCAAACTACCCATTTCTATAATAACATAAAGTAGGTCTGTGATACTCAGAAATACCTGCAAGACACGTAGAGATAAACTTGTGGGTGTAACGTAATGAAATACCTTTCGAGCAACCAGCGTATAGACAAAAAAAATCTATTTTAATATGCGACCAAAAAAAATAAATCTAAAAAAAAAATAAAAGATATTTAAAAGCTAATCTGGGTCTAATTCCATTCCCATTTCCAACGGTTATCTCTTCAAAGCAAAGTAATCCACTAAAATAAGCATAGTGTAAATTATTGTTGGTCTTTTAAATGCTGTTGAAGTTCTAAAACGCTTTAAAAATCGGAATTCTTATGATGAGATAGCCATACTGCATAGGACACTTTCTATCACCCTGGGTGTCACTCTAGTTTGTCCGTTCCTTCTCTATGTTTCACTCAGGTTCTATAAAAAGATTTGGTTTTTCCATTATATCTTAAATATTTCTATGGAAGAAATTCTATGGAAGAAAAAGTATATAATTTGTATGACATTACAAAAAGTAACTGTGTAACGTTATGAAAATTATGCACTTTTTTCTTAGCTTTTCAAGAAAGAATGAAAAGACAGAACAGTGTTAACTTCGAGCTCATATTTGACTGTCTTGTCTTCTTTCTGTCTTTCATTACTGACGCTTTCCATTTCAAGATTGATATATAGGAACATTTTTTATTTATTTATTTATTTATTTATTTATTTATTATAAATTCTGGGATAGAAACCAAAACGAAGAGAACAATATTTGGAATTTTAAATAATACTCGCAAGTAATGCAGATAACAAGTGTTTTTTTTAATTGTCTTGTTGCTATAGTAATGCAAATTGATTCAATTCATGGGAACGAAATACTTGGAAGCCAAAGAAATGTATACATGGCTGGGTACAGACGACAAATCTTATTGTGCTTATATCCCCCCCCGGCCCAGTTGACATAGAGATAAGCCGTTTGGACTAAAGATACGCTTCACTTTCCTGTACTTCAATCCTTCCAGTTCCAAAAAGTCGTATCTCAACTTACGACAGCTTGAACCCGGACCCCCCATACAGAGTTATGTAAACACTGATATCAAATAACTTCATCTTTTATCGAAGCACACAAGATTGTATTACAGTATGCCGGCTTTTCAGGTCTTCATTGTTACTCTTCTTGTTTCACTATTACTTTCAAATTCAATTCATTTGCATTTTTTTTCTCCAAATTCTCTCTGATTCTTCAAACTATAAAGTCTGTCTATCTTTGAGACGCCACAGCCTATTTGTTTTCTTATTATTCTTCGCATTTATGTATCCGTTTACTTTTCTATGCATACGCATAGCATTATATCGGATACAAGTTAGAAAAATATGCTAATAGTGCATGCCAAAAAATAGACAAATGAGTTTAAATTTCAAGATATTAAGATGCTTTGGTCGTTGAAGAAAATTATATTGATAAGGAACACAACCACTATCCTGAATGTACAGTCGCACAATACAATATATGCGTTTAAAATTTTCGTCGTAGGTTTTTTTACTTAAAAAACAAAACAAGATAATGACAATTAGAATTAAAGCACCAAGAATAATTAAGTTGGCGATTTTTTTTGGTTTTAGCGTATAAATTATATTTCCATATATAGTAATCATATTTTCTGTGCACCGCTGACAATCTAGGCTTTCACAAAAGACTGTCATACGGATTGTGATGCTGAGTTTACCTTTCTTTTTGATGATTCCAAGTCTCTCTGCCGCCTTCTCTCTGTCTATCATCACCATACTCTGCCTCCTCATCTGTCTCATATGCGTGCTTTCTCCTTCTTTTTTATTTATCATACACTGTCTCTCTCTCTTCTCCTGTAAGCATTAGTCCATCTCAAGTTTTTTCTCTCTCCATCTCTCTCTCCCTCTCTTTCTCCTTTTTTTTTACATTTCTATCTCTGTCTCATTGTCCTACTCTCTGTCAGTCTCTCTCTAGCCGTGCCAATGTTCCACACAATTAACTCTTTATTATCCTAGTTTCCATCTTTTAGAGTTTAATCTCCTATGTATTACTAGCCCTGCACGCTAAAAAAAAAATTTAATTCCTCAAGGCAGTCAACCGACCAACTTATAAAGCATCATAAATTCATGAATTTGAAGCATGTAATATAAAACTTAAGTGCATAAAGTGAAACATTAAAATAAAGGCCATGAAACTTTCATAAGCAACGACCTATTGTAGGCAATGGTGAATTTTTTCTCATGAAAATAACAATATTTTATTGATTTTTTTTATACTTAAACTCATTTACAATAGTAACACACACGTAGACTCAAAATATTTTAGTACAAACCACCCACTCAATTTATAAAATCATCAAACATTTTGAATGCTTACAGAGCTAAATTGTTTGCTTTTTCTTTTTTTCTGGAACAAAACGCTAGAACGACCAATGTAAGAATTTGTGGGCTCGAACACGCAGTGGAAAGGTCCTGTTGATATCAGGGCCAATTCGCTAGCCAAAATGCCACCAACACGCTCCAAAAGCAGCGGAGCCTATACAAGGTGGTGGAACAAATATTGGTCACATCAATTACATTATAACGAGAAAGAACTTCGTAGCAAGAATGTCCAAAATTGCCCAAAGCCTATTTGAGGGTTTAACAATTTGGTCTGCCTGAAAACTCCTAAATGTAGTGCTGTTTGATTTCCAATATAAACTGTAGATTGCTTTTTATTCCAAAAAATATTGAGACCTTTTTTCTTTTTTTTTAATTCGTATTTCCAATAATTAACAAAAGCAGGATTGACACTTTTTTTTTCTGTATTCAACTTTATAAATACCACATTTAACCCATTCCTTCGTATTTTTGCGTAATAATTCCTGAATGATCCTCTTGTCACGCTTCAACTTTCGCTTCCTATTTCATCTTAAATCACCATTCCTTTTAAGGCAGGTAGTTAACTTCTTGTCTCACCATTCCTTTTAAGGCAGGTAGTTAATTATATGGACTTTATTGAGTTTCAGATGCGCCATCTATCCTTTTTGGCGACAGACTAACTAAACTAGACAGAAGTTAATTGTTATGACTTTGTTGCACTACAATGCACAGATGTGGAGAATCCAGAGAGAGCAATTGTAACAAAAGTTGCGCTGATATGAAGAGAAATGAACGTATTTATTTCAACACGGTTCCCGATACTTTGATGCCTTCACGGCAGATCATGTAGATTTAAGTGGTATAGAAGTTGCCCCCACGCTAAGTAAATGTTTGAACTGCAGTAAAACTTTCCGGAACTTTGATTATGCTTAACTATCGCATATTTTGTTATATTTTTAGTTTTTTTTTTCGTTTTGTTTTTCAACTGGGATATTTTTAGCAGAAACAAGAACAATGATGAAGATAACACCCCTGACTGATTTCTTATTATCCTTTTTTCCACAAACGTATTTGTTCATTTTTGATAATCTATATCATCTATGTAAATTTAATACTTGCCCATATTGCGTTATCAAGGATTGATGTATTTTTCTTCGACCTCTCGACATTAACTCACTTCGCAATTAGTCTAAATTATTCATCGTGCGTATTACTGTACCTTTCTCCATTTACGTCTCCACTCCCTTTGTACTTCTCCGTTGATGGAAAACGTTGTTGCTATTGCTGTTGTTTTGTTGTTGTTACAATTATTGCCATTATATTTATCAGAACTGTTAGCCTACGATTATGTATGGTAGTTTTTCATTGTTATCAGTTTTGCAAAACGCTTCAATAGGTTCAAGACACATATGAAGATACGTATCAAGATAAGGTAAACTTTGAAAGTATGTATGCACAAAACATGGCTATGTATGCAGTTTGGTAACAATCGCAATGGCTGGGGCTTTGATGGTGCAATAAGAGTAGCAGCAGAGGCGGCAGCAGCAGTAGTAATAGTAGTAGTAGTAGTAGTAGTAGTAGTAGTAGTAGTAGTAGTAGTAGTAGTAGTAGTAGTAGTAGCAGTAGTAATAGTAGTAGTGATTGTAACAGAAGTAGCAGCGCTAGCAGCAATAGAGCAGAAAAAGTAGGAAGCGAATCAGTCGCTCGGAAAGTCAATGAGAACCTGAAAGAAAATGAGAACCTTTTTAGCGAATCCAAATTTTGTTTGCAAATGTAGTGCTTTGAATCTTCTGCTATCTCTGTGCGGGCGTTGGTAGTACAGTGATCGGCAACCGTGCCCTGTTGCGCATTCAACTTAAATTCCGTAGTGGAAGCTTTTGAAAGCGTTCACGCCCGAGATCAGACTGAGGACGAGATTTACGTGAAAACACATACAGATTCCTCCTCCCCCCGTTTTCCAAGCTTTTGAACTTTGCCCACCCGCCCCTTCCCCCTCTCTCCTTCTGTGTCTCCTTCTGTCTGTCTGCCTTTCTCTCTCACTCCATTTCTCCCTTTTTGTCTCTCTCCTTTCTTTCTTTTATTCCCTCCCTTATCTTCTCTTACCTTTTCCCTTTCAATTTTAATGTGCACATCAGTTGTACGCAAATCTCTACTGCGATTCCCTACACTTTCTTCCCTTTACATGTCCCCAGAGCAGAAATGAGAAGGAAAACAAGATCTATCGATAGGTAAACCTTTTATTTTCACAGAAATAAACAGCCAAGCAAACAAATTAACATACTTTCTGTATAGTTTCACAGCGCTTTGTTTATTAGTTAAAATGGTGTTAAGATCTGCTATATTTTTTCTTTTATTAGCAGAGATTAAATCGAAAACTTAAGTTGATGGTTTTCTTCAAATTAGTTCACATAAACCATACATTTAGATCTAAGAGAACTTCCAGAAATGCTATCAAATGCTAAAGGTTAAAACATGCATATGAAATCACACCTAGAAAATCACAAAAAGTTACTGCTTTACTTTCCACAACACATTCCAGATGATTATTGGGATATCAAAATTTTCAAAATTACAAAAATTAAAATCCCTAATAGTAGCACAAATTGTTATTGAATTCAAATTTTATGCCTTGGCATCTGATTTTGAGAATAATTGACTTTACAATTCGACCTTACCGTTAAAGGACAAGAAGATTTACCTTTTTTTCCCCCACTAAACATGTTCTTTTCATTGTAAACTCTTCAATTTTTTTTCTAAAACTTCTAAAACACGATATTTTTCTCTAGAGAAAACAGAAAATCACCCGATCTAATTCCAGAGAATTGCAGAGGACGCATTACAAATGTAACTATTATTTGTGTTTTGCGCCTGTCTTAAAATAAAAATAAAAAATATTGAATTTCATCTCTTAAAACAATAAATCAATCGATAGAAACATGCAATCAGTTGTGTCTCAGTTGCAAAGGTCTACCGTATTCAATCATTACGCTTGTTTCTTACAGCTAGGAAGGCCTGGACTCTGTGAATAGAGAAACATCATACAGGTTAGAGGCATTAATTCTCTACACATTAACCTACAACTGCGCCATGCCTGGTCACAAATGCAAGTTACCTTCGATATTAGTAATATAGTAAATTTTTTTTAGGATTTACATTAGACACATTAAAAAAAAAACAACAATATGATCGCGAGAGGTGGGTGTCAATTGGAATTTCTAGCTTAAAAAAACTAAAGACAACCACAAGCCTGAACTAAGTTGAAAAAACAGTCAAGAATACACAACATTTTACTTTTATATTGTGTTTTCACCAAACAAGAATATTTTACGGTTTGATGAAGTTATATATATAAACAACAAGAATAACATTAACAACAACAAATTCTGTTGCTTCAAATCCTACTTCTACTACTTCTATTACTACTACTACTGCTGCTGCTGCTGCTGCTGCTGCTGTTGTTGCTGCTGCTGCTGCTGCTGTTGCTGCTGCTGCTGCTACTACTACTACTACTACTACTACTACTACTACTACTACTACTACTACTACTACTACTACTTCTACAACTACTACTACTTCTATTACTACTACTACTACTACTACTACTACTACTACTACTACTACTACTACTACTACTACTACTACTACTTCTACTACTACTATTACTGCTGCTGCTGCTGTTGCTGCTCCTACTGCTGCTGCTGTTGCTGCTCCTACTGCTGCGATCAGGCTGTTGCAACATTTACTACTCCTAATACCCTAGAAACAACAGCAACTAACACTATTACTAATACTATCGCTTCTACTGCTATTGAGGCTGTTGCTGCGGCAACTACCACTATCAATACTAAAATAGCATCTGCTTCATGTGGTGTCTTACGCTTTATTTTTCATATCGACTTGTTTCCCCTTATTCGATCTTTCCAAAGTATTTTCAATATAAAACGTTTAGTTGTATTTGATACGCAGACTTGAAGTGGCCCCCTTTTCGCTACAAATAAGGGCTTCTATAGACTGTATTTGATATTCGTGCTATATTTTAGCACAGAAATTTAGATCCTCACTTGATTCTGTCAAGCTAATCATGGCCCTAGACTTCTGGACAAGAAGTTTGCTGGAAAAAGAAAACTGCTTCCCCGAAACCATTGCTTTTCTAAAAATTAAATTCACAAGACTCTACTTACGAACTGATGGATAGATGAAGAGACTACCGTAGGCTGGTTAACGAGATTCCTGTAATCTGTGAAGCTGCCAGTACGGACCAAGTTTGTCAAACAATTTGTATCCACCCTCCTGTGGCACACCTTGTTCACCTCTGATATAAGGGCTTACCCTATCCGCGTCTGGGCCTGGCTGACTTGCCTGAAATTCAATTCGAAAGATAAAAAATAATATTTTCAATGTGAGATAAAAAATTGGACGTTTAGCATCAAAATCGTAGCCAGAGAGTTGAAATAGATACACATTCAGCGTTATTAATTTTAACAGCAATAGCAATAACAGCAGAAGAAATAGTAGTAGAAATAGCAAACAACAGCAGCAACAGCAGTACGCGGGTGGTATTTTTTACTGCCGTAAAAACTGTCCCATTTCGACAATTCTGAACCAAGTCTCTTCTACATCGGAGTGAAAGCTGTGTTTCTGTGTATCTTTCTTTGTCTGTAGAATTTTTTTTTTTTTTAATAATCCTCATTGGTTTCTGAGTTATGCACATACAGCAATTGTGAAGTTACTAAAATATTTTGATAACTGCCTTAAGGGCACTTACGGTGCTTTAGAATCGAAAATTCGTCATTGATTAGAGCCGTAAGGGCACTTACGGCTGTTGAAAAAACGATTTACACCAAGTGCCAAAAATATAGATACATAGCTGTTGGCCACTTACTTATCTTTTTTTTTTTGTTTGCTTTTCGAGGTTCGGGGTGGAGGTATTAGAAATCTTGCTCTGTTGAGTTGATTTTTAATCTGCTTTTGTATATGAAACAACGGAAATATATCTTCCTATGAAATTTTTCTTAAGCATTGGAACCTGCAATCTTCCTCGAGACCCCCTTTTATCCCCCTGTCTTTAAATGATGTACCTTTTTTCTAGTTTAATAATCATAATCAAGATTCTCCTGGCGTTTGATAACTTTGAATACTGAGGTGTTCGACTTATGCTGTTGCTGTTGCTCATGCGTGGTGACTCTGGAAGCTGAAGGCAACATGCTTAAAGAGTTGTTTACTTTAGAAAACTTTTACTGCGCATGGCTGGATGTGAGAATGATAAGTTCTTTAGCACTTTATTACTATTAGATGTTCAACACCTCTGGAGTAGCATCGTCCAAGTGAGAGCTCTGAGTGATCTGGTGGAGAATGCTTTGTTCACAAGCTGGTCCTAAAGTTACTTGGTTTTTTTTTGCCAAAGAAAGGATGCAGATCACACATTCTACTTTGTCTGATTATGAGATGTGATCTTACAAAATTATTTTTATATGATTCGCCGTTCAAGTGCCTCTTTCAAATTGGCCAGCCCTTCAGGGCTAAATCGGTTCATTGCCTTCAGGCGCAAATCATATCCCCTATGTTGTCATTCCTCTGAGTTTGAAGACACACAATGTCACACAATGGCATGTCCAGAGACATACACGAGTTTAATTCATCTGACTCTTCCTACAACATACTGAACCAGATGGACGTTATCAGC
>BLXT01007705.1:1993355-2007825 GCA_019648995.1 Plakobranchus ocellatus
AGAAGAGCCACTGGGGGAGTTCCGGAGGGAAAGTACAGAATGTGTGATTTCGGAGGATAGAGAATGATACAATGAAGTAAGTGTTCATTGGTAAAACGACCATTATCATTTAGTTATAACTAGCCATTTTCCTGCACCATACATCATTTCATTGTTACGTTTCCTGTAGCGTTAAGTAGGTGATGAAGCCAATAAAGGCGAAATGTTTTAATGCACTACTGTTATGTCGACTTTTCGATGATATTATTATTATTATTATTATTATTATTGTTGTTGTTGTTGTTGTTGTTGTTGTTATTATTATTTGATGATTATTATTGTTGTTATTATTATTATTATTTATAATGATGATGATGATGATACCGAATTTTAATTTTGAGAATCAAATTCCACCCTGTTGGTTACAAAATTGTATGTAAATTGTTTTTGTTTCTTAGAGGAAAAATAAAACAACAAGATAATAATCATTTTCTTCTTGTCTTTATTATTAACATAAGAGAAAAAAAACAAACTTGAATAATACATTTAAAAAGTATGTTACTTTTACAAAAAAAAAGAAAAGGATTAAAAACTATTACACGACCAACAATCTCTTGGGTCTTGCTTGTATTGGGATTAAAACCAATGATGAGGAATTATTCTCAAACTGCAGAGCACAATAAATGAAACATGAACCGTGAAATCAAAGACAGCTAGAGATAGTACAGCTCCCCAGTCTGTGAGGGCAGCAGCAACAAATACAGAATACATAATACATAACACATGCTTGTACTTTCTATTGCAGTGTAAACAGTTCAAAGGGTAAAAAGCATTCATGATATAGAAAAAAAAGTAAATCAATATAGTTTTCTATATAAGAAATTGTATATATGTATTACAATATTATATGTATGATTAATTTTGTTATCAAAGATAAATGTAGGAATAGGAAGGAGAGTAAAAGTCTTTTAATTCTTTCTTTTTTTTTTTTTCTGCAGAAACAACAATTACACTCATCTTTTATTCTAGAAACACAAAGAACAATAGGGGGGGAAAAATGATGACTCAGATAAATGTGTTTAGCACAAACAAGATTTGTTATGATATGTTAGGGGTTCAACACAAGAAAGTCTGCATCCTCAAACCTACATGAATGGAATCAAACTTAAGTTACATGCTGGCAACAATCCAACTAAATTGTTACAAGAAAAATGCATACAATATTGTGACATTTTGGGAAAAAATGAGGAGTTTTAGCGCACAAATCATACAAATGGGAAAAAAAAAACAAAGTAAATGTAACCTTGATGAGCGCAAACTTACCAAGGAATGACTGTACAGTAGCATAATGTAGCACGGGAACAAAGTTAGGGCTGGGAATAGCCAAGCTAAAAAAAAAGACAGATTTTTTTTCAGTGATAGGCAGAATCACTGTGCTGTATTTCCTTTTTTTCCTAATAATGTATGTAAAATGATAATTTATTTAAAAAAAAAAAAAAGGGCGGAAGCCATCTCTTGAAGAGTGGACAACAGAGTTGCGATGAGCAAAACCCCATCTTTAAGCTGATGATTCCCACCCCTGATGTAGCGCCCAAGTGATATTTCTATTGATGCGAACTGCCAAAAAAAGAGGTTCAAAGGTTAAGGGTTTTAGAAATAGAACAAGGGCTATGCCTGCCTATAGATCAATTCATTTCTGCTAAAAAATCTCCCATAATGGAAATAATCAGCGTTCTTCTTTGCTTTATGTTTTACCAGCCAATTTTCAAACTTTTTATATATGGTAGCATCTAAAGCTAAACCGAAAATTCACATTCATGTAAATCAGCCAAATTTCAATAATTGTGTAACGTAACATTTAAACAATTTTAATTATTTTTCAGAAGGACTCAGCTTGACCATCACATTTTAAGAAAAATTAAATAATTTTCTTTTTCTTATTTTTAATAGCCTGTAATTTTGGGCCTATAAAGATAAGCCTCACAACTATCACTCCTATTGCTTCCAATATTGCATTTAGATTTAACATATTTTCTAAATTACTAAAAACTCAATAGTTTGTCTCAAATTACCATAAGTCCTGGTTTCTATGCTGGAAAGTTCATTGATTTAAAACAATAGAAATGTGGTCTGCAACTTTTTGTTGTGAGATATTTTTGAGTCATGTTTCACTTATTTTTTGCTTATATAACACAACAAAAAGGATATATTTTTTTTCTGTTTCAAGTTAATATTTGTCATTTCAAAATCCATTCCTAGAAGCTCTCATTTACTATAGTATACATTATTCCACTGTAAACCAAACAAATTCCCTAAATATGACCCAGCAGCAACAGTACTAGCAGCAGCAGCGGCAGAATAGGGCATTCTTGACTTTATAAAGGCAGCAGGGCAACTTGAAACACAACAGAGAGATTATAAAAAAAAAACTAGCACAATGATGACACAGGGAGCCATAGCAATTAATTATGGAGACAAATGGGTAGGTAGGTTAATAAATAGATAGATAGATAGAGAGAGAGAGAGAGAGAGAGAGAGAGAGAGAGAGAGAGAGAGAGAGAGAGAGAAGCAGATAGACAGACAATCAAGAGAGACAGAGAATGAAATAAGATTTTAAAAAGAAGGTAAGGATATAGCGCCAGAATCTAAGAATTCAGTAGAAAAAGAATATAAACTTATCCTGCCTCAGACTTGACAAATTTAAAAACAAAACCTTCACATTCAATCCTGAAAAGAAGAACTTTAGTGCAGGAAAAAAAATCTGCTTTTGACCTTGAAAGTCAGGGTAAAAAAAATACACTAAATGCAAACATTCTTGAAACAACTTGGAAACAATTATGGGTAAAAAAAAACCAAAAAAAACAAAGCAATAGCTTTGAGACAACTGCTAATCCTTGAACTTATTTATAAAAAAAACTATGGATTCACTTTTAAGCAACTGTGATATTCTTAACTGAACAAGTCTATTTCCAGAGACTGCCCAACAAAGCTATAGAGTGATATAGATGAAAGTGGGTAGAAGCAGCTGACCTTCTTTTTTTTTTTGCTGATATTTACGGGATAACTCTTTTGATTAAACTGGGCTTTTATTTCGAATACTTTTAATTGTTTTCAAAGACATTGCTTCACATTCTATTGAGCAATCCTTGATTAGTATTTGTTTTGTTTTTTTTTGTTATAGATGGTCATATTTGCGAAAAAAAAAAAAAGGTAAAATTTTAAAACAAGAAGACCTAAACAAAGAGAGATTAAATTGCCTGTTTTATCAGAAGATACATTTGACATAAAGATTTCAAACAGTAAAATTTTATTACAAACTATTTCATTCTAAAAATTGAAATCAATACAGATAAAAAGTATGTGATTCTTTACAATAAATGTATTACTATAAAAAGTTTCAAATTTCATTGTGTATCCTATTGATGTATAGAAAAATCTCCAAAAATGAATTTAATTAATTCATTTAATGACATTTTCTGATCAGGTTTGACATATTTTATAAATATTCAAAGTTAGGCCAACAAATTAAAAAGACATTATAAAGAGAAGCTGCTTATGTCTTGTGTTAAAATGCATGTCTTGGATGTGGCATATAATATTTTTGAGGAGAAAAAAAAATGTTCAATTCTTATTTCCTTCTTGGAAGAGCCTTTTTATAGAAGATTAGAAAGAAAAAAAAAATGTAATATCTCGGCTTAGAATCAATATAGCTTAATTCAGTTTTCACTATTATAAACGTCACAGAAAGAAATCTCTGGTTGTGTTATGGTGTAAAAATGTTCATAATGAAACTGTCGAATCATTCAGACAGGAGTTTCAAGGCATAGTGTTTGTCTTTCAAGATTCCCAGGGATTTTTAGCAATGCAATAAATCCATTTATACAAGGCTATTCTATATTGAAAAGATATTAAAATAACACAGGAATCTCACAAGTTAAACTCCTATCAAAATATCTGAAAAGAGAAGAAAAAGATTGAGTAAAAAAAAAAAATCTGTGAAGAAGCTATTCATAAAGCAATGCATAGTTTTTCTCTAGCCTATCTGCATTTCATTATATAATCATCATTGGAAAAAAATGTACCATAAACCTTGTATGAAACACGAACAATGTCCATCCATTACATGATGATCATCTTTGTATAAAACACATGCAAAAGTCAATGAACTTCTATCATAATCTACAACTGAAGCTGACGCTCTTTATCATTAACACTAATTTGAACACTATTTACACAAAATTATTTTGCTATCACAATGAGATGTTTGTTTAGCAAAAAAAAAAAAAAACATTTGACCCCTCCATCCAAAACGAGTATTTGTTAAAAACTGCTCAAGCAAGTTATCAGGCAAATCAGAAATAAGTAGTTGGAGATATTGAGAAAAAAAATTTTTTTAATCTCCAAGGGATAACCATTTGTAAGAGGCAAAAAAAACTGTTTAATATTTTGTTTTCCCAACTGTTTTCAAACATTTTGTTTCACATCATGTAGAGCAATTTCCAACAAATACTTCTCATGGACATGTCACAGATACTATACCTGCCATAACATTTCTTTACCATTACCTTCTCTTAACAACATAATTATATCAAAAATTCATAACACATGAAATCTTTCATCAATGAATTCTCATTGCAAGAGGAAGGGAGAAATTCATTTCTCTAAAATAATTTTTCTGCTTTTTTGTTGACCTCAGAGTTTTAGGCCCAGGCCAGGCTGGGCATCAATTGAGATCCCTGCAAATTCATGACAAGTTTTTTAAATGGATAAATGGGTTTGATTCAAGATAGACAAATGAGTCAGAGGTCAAAATCTGAGCCTTTTTGATACATCGAAACAGTCAAAGCAAAGTTGAAAAAACTTGATACAGCTATGTTGATTTTGAGTGACAATGTGGGCTTTCTAACATTATGTAAAAGACATTTTAAGGAGGCAAAAAAGAAAACTTAATTCTTTTCTCCACCAAGACTGGTCACCTCTGAATCACTTTTTGAGATAGAAAGAATTTTCAATTCTTCTTTCCCTCTTTGAAGCTAGAAATCCCACATATTGAGTCAGAATTAACAACACACCCAGTTTTGTTTACTGATGCCAGTCTGTAAAAAAGAAGTTGTGAAGCTGTTCCAATAGATTAAAATGTTCAAAATGCCACTTTTGGTTTATTCAGATTCATCTTGATACACAAACCATAGAAAACGTAGGACACTTTTTCTTTTTCTTTTTTTTTAAATGATCATGCTCTAGTGTTCAGCCAATAAAATAAGAAATTAACTACATAGAGATTTACAAATAAATGATGATGATGAAGGTGATGATGATACAGCAGTTTCAACACATCTTATAATTAATTCAAGCCACAAAAGACATGAAACTTTACATTTGCACTGATTTGTGGCATAAAGCAGCATAAGATAAGATAGTATCTATACAGGATGAGATCAGATATCTGAAATACTGGGGCGATATACAATGTAGTTTTAAGACATTCCACCAGCTTGAAAAACAACAACACTAAACTAACTTGTGATCTGAATGCTAACCAGCCTTTCAACATTGCAAGAAGTAAATTATACTCCTACTGTAAATAAACAGACTACATAAAAAAATGTACGTACTGTGATAACAGTCTATAGTGGAAAATTATGAAATAATGACATTTTTTTTTTCACACATTTAATTTGAAGAATTCATGATATACAGCATGCCTATATGTATGTGTGTTTGCATGTTTATTTATCGGTGGGAAAGAGAAACAGGTAAATCCTGTTCAGTGTTTGGTCTCAAGCTTTTGACCCCTCACTCGAGCATTAGCTGGTTGTGTGGCTCCAATTGGTGTTTCTCCAAGACTTCAGAGTAACTATGCCAATCCTAGCGATACCAGAGATCTGTCGCAACCAAATGAAGTGCACAATCTATCATCTCTAGACTTAACACTACCAATATTGCACTTCAGTTGGCTATGGTAGAGATGTATACAAAGGAATTACATTATTAATTTTGATCCATTTTACAAACCCTAAAGTTTGGACTAGCTGTACCAAATGCTCACAACTTGATATATTTATATATATTTCTGAGAGTTATCGGATATCCTTCATTGTTTATATAGCCCAATCAAACCTTCAGCAAGCTGAGTTATGGAGTGCCACACGCATTGTTTACAGAGGAGCTAATTAAGGACGTTCTCTGCCAATATGACAAGTCTAAAAATGCAAACAACTCGCAATTGTCCTCCTCTCCTTGATTATTTTCTCTCTCCCTCTCCTCACTCCTGACATCAAACTGTGCATACAGAAAGGAACAATGATGATTGGTCAAAGAAAAATAATTTTAAACCTTAAATTGTTTACAATGCGTTATCTCAAATTACATTTTTCAGTATGCACTGCAAATGAACATGATTACTAGCATGACTTGTCTACCTTTTCTCTGAACAAACAGTATCTTTCACGCCTCTACCTCTAACATGTGATGTGGCAAATGCATACCTTGATTTCATAGCACAAAGAGATTGTGCTTGGGGTCACTAGTACATTTAGAGCTTCAAACTTTCAAAAACAGAGCGAACAATTTTTAATAAATTGATTAAAAAAATTTTTTTTAACCAATTTGCTGGCCAACAACGCAAAGGTCCAACATCCTTATTCACCACCATCACATTCTCTCATTTTTTGCCCAGTTAATTCAACAATCATTGAACCAGCCACTCCTGTAGAGTAAACTTTGTTGCCAAATCCCGTTCCATCAAATGGCATGATATACCACTGTCAGTATCCTGATACATGTGTCTTGAGACATGTCCTGGTCAGTCATATATCACATGTAACAACACTTTTAAGGAAAATATACTTTTCTCTTTTTTCACCACTTATTTAAAGAAAGCTTAAGTAAAGCCTCATTATTGAGCACATGATTACAATATCTCTACTGAGTTTTCACTACTGAAAAGTTTAAATTGAACGCCAGATTCTGGCCAAATCAATGATTTAAAATGTTCAAAAAATAATTTCTGAATGTATTAAGTGGACTTGAGCACTAAACCAAAGAGCTCATAGGGCATAAAATTTAACAACGGTAACAAAAACTGAAGGTCTATAATTGTTGATATCAGAGTTAAACATCACATCACAATCTTGATCAATATCTAAATACACACGAAAAAAATCCATCTTTTTTAAGATGATGATTAAAACACATGCTAAAATGAGGTATATTAAAACGCAGCCAGCGCCATACATAATCAAGGTAGACTGTTTTATCACTGGTGACATCTCGGCACCATGTGTAGACATTCTCAAACAACAACTAAAAAGATCAGAATATTTACTTATATATAAAAGAAGCACTGCTGCTGAGGGTAAATAAAAGTTATTGAATGTTGTCATTTTGCCATTCAGTGGTGCAATCTTGCTACCACATGTGTAGACGTTCTTGAATGGCAAAGAAAAAAAAATAATTATGTCTTTCAAAAGCACTGCTGTTTACACAAAACTTAAATAATGTGTCATTTTGCCATTTATTGGTGTCGTCTTGACACTTCACATGCACATGCTTAAAACAACAAAAAAAGAATTAAAATATGCTCATGATAATCAAACCTCTACTTTTGCCTCATGGTTTTGCCATTAGAACATGGTTTAAAAATAAAAGTTTAGCACAAATGAAAAAAATCATTTCTTTTTTTCAAGCGTTGTGCAAAATGAATCAAACACCGTTTCCCACTTTTGAAGTAGTTCAATTGTTCATAATGTTTCAATGCAGAAAAAAGTCTGTCAGTTTTTCCTTGTCTTCCATGGGCAAAAAAAATTGTTTAAAAAAAACAAAAATCACCACAAGCTTATTACTGTCTTCAAAACTGCAAGAAATAAAACCCTCTATCACCAGAAAGTTTTTTCTTTTTTTTTGTAACTAATCAGGTTCCTTCACCTAGTTGCGACTTTCACAACTGCCAGGAACCCTGTTTTGCCCACCCAGACTGCTTAGCTTCAAATAATTTTTTCAAGCACATTCAAGTTGTCACAAGATGCTTCCTGAAAGGACCTTTAGTATTTCTTTCTCTCCTACCAAAATAGAACTTTTCCCACCACTGTGTTTCTTTTTTTTTTAACTCACAGCCAGACTGAAAAATTCAAACTTCAAAGGTGAGACACTGGATGTGACAATTTGTGTACCTTCCATCAGCTTTCCTAAAGAACAGTTTTGTTTTTGATGAGTACAAAATCTTCATATCAAAAGCTCAACACACATTCTGGCATATAATCAAAGATACCATGTTTTGTCTAAAAAAATAAGAAATTCAATGATTCATGTCATTGAACAGGAAAAAAATTGGTATATGTATCTAAATGGAGATGCAAAAGAAATAATAATATAAAATCCTAGCAAAAATATCTAGATTTGAGAGTATAAAATATCATTATGTATACGAGTATATACTTTTTTATTTTATCTTCAGGCAACCGAAAAATTTGAAAATCAAAATATTTTATGACATTTTGATGTATAAGTTTCAAAAAAATCATTCTCAATGAACATAGCTAGGATATGTAAATAAGTTAGCAGTCGCTTTTTCGAAAGAAATTTTACCAAAATACAGGTATCCCAAAATAAAGTGTCACTAATTTAACAGTTTGTATAAGCTTAAAAAAACATAAAATCACTGACTTCTTTCGTCAACGTGATCATGGGTGAAAACAAAAGTTATGGTCCTTGGATAAAAAGCCAGAGATCTTTGTGTTCTTAAAAAACTAACACTTGAAAAAATTACATAAGATCTATAAAAAACACTTTTTTTTTCCAACGTTAAATATTAAAACCATGCTGCAGTAAAAGATTCAAAAGGAAACATACCAAAAATAAAAAAATATTTTGCCTACATTGACTAATTTTTTTTGTAATATCAAATAAGAAACTGTTTCACAAAATGAGTCGAGTTGCAGTTTTGCATGATTAACTTGAAACGAAAACTAGAAGGGTGGAAACTACTCACTTCTCTATGTGGAGAAGTTTGTAAAGACAAGCAAAAGATTTTCTGGACATAAAGCATTGAGAATGTTTACCTCTTTGCTTCAATATTTTGCAATGATCTCGGTGATGCAGACCTGCAACTCATCTCATGTAGTCAGACAGTTACACACATGGAGAAAATGATCCACTCTGTAGCAAAGGTACTCCCTACATTAACAGATAATTTCACTTATTGCCAGGCTGTTACCAAATTGGCCTATTCAATGTTTTGTTATTTTGAGGAAAGGGCATACAAAAATCTGTCATATAATCTTGTGTTCTAGACACAAAAACAAGAATCATGTGTAATACTACCTAGCCCATTTAAGTTATGTGGCCATGCAAACATAAAGGAGTGCTCAAAGCATTAAATAAATCTTTAAAAAATTTTTAGTTTTTCCCGAGATAGCCCATTATCTTAGCAATTCAATGCTATTTATCATTGCCTTCTTTTCTGGCCAATGTAACTTACAGATGAAAATTAAGTGAACCAAATTACAAAACAAACAAAAAAAAAATTAAATTATCCATCTGAGGTAACATTCAGGTTGCTTTTTAAAGATAAAAATCAAAATGTCCTAAGGCAAAATCCAATTAGTGGTTAGAAGCCTCATAATTAATGGCCATGCAGTAGACACATTATAATAAAGCTTTGACAATTCCCAAACTACAATTTGACTGCACAGCTACAGCATTCGCTTATTTAAAAAGCCAATAATATCCACTCCTCCTCTCTTTAATGCAACACATCTGATGGTGTATATAGCTGTTCCTTAATTCCTTTCCTAAAGGTCACTTGTAAGCCATAAATTATTGTGCATTGAAAGATAATACAAAAACTAACTGAGCTCTTCCTTAGCTTCCTTCGTCACTACTGATCTTGGTGCCGCCTACGGCCATTGACAGATCTTCCTCATAGTTAGTGTCCCAGTCTGGATTGAAATCTACAATCTGCAGTGCCTGGACGCCACTATGAGATCCCTGCTGCTTACCTCCTCCTAACTGAGAGAGTGTGGTGCTAAATCTTAAAGGTGAGGATATTTCATCCTTGAAAACATCTTCCTTGAGGAGAAGCTTGTCATTGAAACCTTCGTCAATGCTGTGCGGGGGAAACGAACATGGGTACTGTGATTCAGATGGTTGCAGTGACTCTTGACCTAATGTGGCCGTAGATATCCCAACATGCTTTGGTGTTTTCGATATTGCACATGTTGAGGAAGCTGTTGTTGCCACGGCAGCAGCTTGGGCAAGGGGAAACGCAGGTCTCGGAGAAGGGGAAGATATAGAGGGATCAAATGAGAGAGGAGGCATAGCCGAGGGTAACACGTCTATCCCATGGGCAGGTAGACATTGGGAGGGATGGTTAGGTGGAGGGGAAGACGTCTCTTGGACTGTTGTTTCAGTTGTTGTAGCCATTGGTAATGCTGCTTGGAAGGGTGCTAATGTTGAATCTTGTAGAAGAGGTGATCCCTGAGAAGAATAATTCAAGGTGTCACTAACTCGACGCCTGGGGGAGTTCATCACCAGAGAGGGGTAGATACAGCTTGAAGAATGCGAATAACTTTCCTTATCGACATCATCATCATTGTCATTGTTCAAAGAATATGGAGGGGGTGGCTCACCTAAAAGCAAAGAAAATAAAAAATCAGTTCCTGTTGAAGTTTCGAATTATTCATCAATGTTAAACCAAAATTGATCCTTTCACATCTGTCCTTGCTACACCAAGTTAGGAGATTCTACCAAAACACAGATATGTACATTTCAGAATTCGATCATTTTTAAAATTATCATTGAAATGGTCTGAAATCAGCCCAAGTTCTAGTTTACAAAGTTTTGAATGGATTATATTTCTAACTTCTTTAACACTGAACAAAGTCATGTTGAGTCTGCGTAGTGTCACCGCATGATGACAAATTTTACAGGAAAATCAGCAAATAGAAATTTTTTTCCACCCTTAAAAACAAGCTACAGGATTTGTTTTTTCATTTCCTCTCTGAATTTTCTCTTTTAACACTCTAAAGTGGGGGGGGGAGTTCATGAAAATGTAAAAACATCAGTCCTGAAACAAACAGTGTAAGTGCCCGGTATTTTATATCCCTCAAGCCTACAGCTGATGCTATCATTGTACAATAATGGCTTACGACTTGAATCATAATTTGAAAGTATTCCAAAATCCACTCTGACAGGCTAAATTTCAGCAAAAGAGACAGAGGCACACACTGAGTGATTTTTAAAAATTTGGACATATAAGGGAATGGGAAAAAAAAAAATACTTGGACGATGTTAGCTTCTTGAAAGCATGTAAAGGAAATTTCCACTTAAACAAAAAGACAAGAAAAAAATTATTTTTTTCCTAAGAAAAAAGAGATTAACTTTCCTAAAATACTTGGTAAATCTGTAGTAGATGTTACTTACTGAGCTTAGCATTGTAAGCGTTGATGGATCGGCGATAACCACGCACCCTTTCTTTAGCCTGCTGAACTTTGTAGCGGGTGATGCCTGAACCTGAGAGGAAAAAGTTTATTAAACCAGCTCATAAAACATACATGAGATGTACGGGATCAGTCTAAATGAATCAGGGTGAAGTTGCATTATAAGCAAGAAAACAACCTGAAATATCATTCTGTGCACTTTGTAGTGGTGATATCTTGATAGAGGTATGTTCATCTACATGAGTTTTGATCTTTTTGTGAAAAGCATTTTAAGGAAAGAAAAGTCAATTTGAAATGCATTTTTTTCAAAAGTATTATATTTGCATATTTGCCTCAGTGGTGATCTTGCCCGATTATAGTTATGATACCAAAAGTATTAAATGCAATATTTGACTTTAAAAGGCTGGTCTCACACCAACTATCTTCTAAAATTTTGCTAACCATCTGCATACAAATTCTCTTTGGATAAATATTTGCTTTATGTCATTGATGGTTCCCTCCAAATATGACAGATTTATAAAAATTTGTTTACAAGTACCTTTGTTTACATCCATACATAAAGCAAACAGTCTTAATACTAAAGTGTCAACATTCCCAGCAGGCTGCCTCTCTTCTGTGTCGTGTGTTTCAACAGAGAAAAAAAAGCTCTGTAATATTTCTCATCCACTCATAGATATCTTGACTGACACAAATTAAAGCTGCAAGAAATCTTTTTACCACCTTCTTTCATGAGTATCCTGGTTTCCGACCTTAGGTCAAAACTGGCCACACAGGATTTTGTTTATCATTGCTATTCTGAGATTTATATATATATTCCTGTTTTTCAATATGGTATTGTATTCTAGACTTCTTTGTTTTGAAATCAGTATTATATGAAATATTACATGATTTGGTGGATACCAAGCATTTGCAATCGTCAACATTTTCAAAATGAAATTTACTTCCATATTCATTCTGATGACACAATATTTGCTATCTATGTCATTCAAGATTTTGGTTCTTATGTTTTCAGTGTCCATCCTGCTGATCCTGCAGCCTTGACTCTTTTCATTATTTCCTCTCATCTTTGTGAAGTATCATCAAAGTGTCTTAAAAATGTTCAATTTCAACCTCCACTATTGATATCTGCATCTCAGTGCCTTCAGTTCTTATCTTGTTTTCTCTAGTAATTTTGAACAAGTGAGATGTCAGTCTTTTTTTTTAGCTTTTCTTCAAATTTGAAATGTTTAACAATTCATAATTGGACTTTAATGTTACAGTTCATTAAAGTCTAACACTTTTGGTCTAAAAACCTTAGCTGTATAGTGTATGCAATATGCAACATCTATGAGCCTACTGTTGTTCTTAAATGTGAAGTTTGTGGGAAAAAAAAAGAAAATATCAAAAGAACAATGGATTACAGGCATTCAGCAGGACTGTCTATTAAGCAGTGATGATGGTGAGGAAATATGAAAAAGGAGGAAAATTTACGTAGACTATAGGTCCAGGGTGAATTCCGTCCTAGTAGTAAGGGGTCAGGGGGACAACGTCCCGCTGAAGCATTTTTATCCTGACGCAGGCTAAAAAAACCCATTTCCCAGCACATTTTCAACGATTTTTCACAAACATTGAATTAAATAATGCTTTACAATAAATTCCTCCTCCGATCCAAAACCGAGGATTTCCGCGGATCCGCGGAAAACCATCATCACTGATTAAGCAAAAAAAAAATTGTATAAAACATTGCAAGCCTAGCATATATTTTATGGGAAACATTTTCCAAAACCATGAAGAAACTGCACAACAGAATTGATGTTACAATAGCTTTAGGAGACACAATATGTCTCTATGTGGTTCTGGCTATGCATGTATAGTGTAAGTCTATGCTCAAATTAAATCCCGCCTCCCTACCTGTGTATTTGATGTTCTCAAGATCCTGGTCAAGCACATCAGGCAACTGCTGGACAATATCCTGTTAAGAAAAACAAAATCTCTCAACATCAGAAATAAAAAAAAAAACAAAAAAAACAAAAAAAAAAAAAACTAGTCAATATAAAAAAAAAAATGAATGAATAAAAGCCTGCTCAAATTGCTCGTCATGAAGAGATGCCAAGCGATAAGCACAAGTATAGTTTTACCTTTCATTTATGAAAAAAAACAATGATATAGAGTGGGTTTGTTGGGTTTTTGTATATAGCCAGTCCACAACAAGGTGATCTCAGGCTTTTAGGCCTTCCGTCAGGCCGGGGCACCAATGGCGGGGTAGAGGGGTCCCTGCAAATCTCAAGGCGGACTCACAAGCCACCGACGCCCCCTATGTTATAGATAAACTTAATTATGCTATTTGATTCTGTAAAAAAAAAAAAAGGTTTCTTGGATGTTAAGGATAATTAGCTCTCTTCCAGACATTAAATGAACGAGCACATCAATTAGCCTTAAGGTTGAAGGCACAAATCAGCCAAGTGTCAAAACCCTGATGTCAGGGCAGATATCACAAGCAAGCAGTCACCACAATGCTTGCTTAGGTCAGAGTACAACACAAAAGACTCTTATTAATAATTTAAATAATATAAATGGCAGTTCCAAAATTGACTTGAGCTTTTTGAAGCCAGTTTGTTTGATGCTTGCTTAAAGTCTAACAAGCTTACAGTGACTATCTCTTGCAATCCACAATCTGCGTCTTTTCATTTTTACTTCCATGGTCTGGTCAACTGATGGAATTTGATGGTTTGCACCATCAGTACTGAAGGGTCGCTAACCCTTTCATGACGTAGGTGTTGCATGCATATGTAATGTCGCTGGGTTTGAGTTTGAAAATTTGTAAGGAGTAAATGCTATATATGAGGTGTGCTTAGAAACCATATCTCTGTGATTTAGTAGTAAATATTTGACCTATAAAAGTATATATATTTATGTTCAGGAATGAATGCCCTTTATAATGCAACCTACCTTTTCCCCTTTTTTAGATGTATTCTGTTTCTTAGAGCTAGATCTAGATTTATTGGCAGGTGCCTGTCGTTTTTTTCCAGCTTTAGGAGTTTCATGATCGTCACTATTCTCTGTGTCACTTCCCG
>BLXT01007705.1:2009621-2019828 GCA_019648995.1 Plakobranchus ocellatus
CTTAGAGCTAGATCTAGATTTATTGGCAGGTGCCTGTCGTTTTTTTCCAGCTTTAGGAGTTTCATGATCGTCACTACTCTCTGTTTCACTTCCCGAACCACTAGATCTAGAAGTTTCATAATCACTTCCTGAATCTTTATAGAAAGATTCATTTTCACTTGAATCACCAAGTAAGGGTCCGATTACTACTTTCTTATCATACAAAGCTCTTTGAGAACATTTACTATTTTATCACTACTTGTTGAGGGCTCCATCAAGTCGGAAGGAATCAACGTGATGTACAGAATGAAAAACATCGGAAGAAAAGCTAAAAGCACGCCTTTACTAAAGGTTATTTTCTCAGAAGAAAGATCAATTTATAAAAAAAAAATATCAATAAATTCAATTTTCTAAGTGGCTTTAAGATAGGCTTTGAAGCTTTTCCACTATTCCATCGATATAACCTGACGTACGTCATACGTCAAGTATGGCATCTTGGCACAAGAAGCGTGACGTACATTGAACGTCATGTAGGGCATCTTGGCATGATATTTGATGAAGCTAATATGACATACATAAAACGTCATATATGGCATGAAGGGGTTAATAATACACTGAATTTAATGTCATAAGTTGATCACCTGCTCGTTTTCCTTAGCTTCATATTGATACTATTGCAGGTTGTATTTAGAAATTATTGGCAATTTCCAAATGCCTATATTATAGCTATTTTTTTCCTGTAATCTTGTAACGTGCCTATTTTCACTGCACTCTATTATCATGTTTATTATTTTGCATTTGCTGCTGTTATAATTTGAATAAAAAATAAAAGGAGAAAAATCTTCAACGTGTAGAGATAACAAAAATGTGTCTTTTAAAATGTATACTATTTTGTTTTTTTATCATTCCACTCAATATTGCGTGTTGAAAAAATTGAGTACATTAAAAAATTATAACAACAGACTATTTTAAATAATTATAACTTGTCTAACAAAGTATTAATTCTTGATACCTGTTGTGTGTCGTAGACCATGACACATTTCCTTCCCAGGTCTGAGTATGCTTGGGACAGTTTCATCAGGCCCTCTTTCAGACGGATCAGCTTCACCGCTTCGTTTTCACGCACTCTGTCTGTCACTGTAGGATGAGAGTGTTTAAAAATGATACACAGCGTCTCAAAACAATTCCAAAAGGTTGATTCCAGAACATAGAATTTATCTAGGTTTTTTAGAATGTTCAAGATAGTTTGCTTACTTCAGAGGACATTTTACTTATTTTCAAACTCAAGATGATTCTCAAAACTTCTTCTTATGGGTTCAGTGATGGAGAAAAGTGGCAGGAAATATGTATATAAATATTGAGTCTGCATTTCCAGATATTTAAATTTTTTGTATCAAGCAATTTCAAGAAAGCAAAAACAAAACAAATCTACAGCGACAAAGCCAGTAAGGACAGTGAAGAAGAGTTTAACAGTTTGAGTTGTAAAGTGCTCTTTACAAACCTTCCATCTGAGCAAGGTCTTTAGCTCTCTCAGCCTGGCTTAGCTTTCCTTCTAGTAATTGGATCTCACTGCTAGATGCTTTCTGTTCAAGCACAAAAACAAAAAAAACAAAAAAAATGGATGAAAGTATACATAACAGATCAAATCTGTTTGTGTCCAGTCTCTTCATTACAATGTCATCTCAGGATTTTTTTCCCTCATCAGGTCAGGTGTGCACTGATGAAGAGTTTTCATTTATGATAAAAGATCATTAACTTGATAACCACTGAGCCACCATCTAGCCCCTACTGATAGGTAAAACATACCAATTAAAAAGATTATAGGCAAATGGGCTGTACAAAATGAATTATTTGTCAGGTACCACCCAGACTACAAAGCAAAACATTTGCTAACAGTCTCAAAAGATGTATAGTTTTTTGCATAATAAAAATAACCTTCCTCTTGAGATCTGAAAACTATCTTTTTCAATATCTCCCCCACCTTTCATCTATTTTGATTTATACTTCTGTTGGCAATTGCCAACAAATGACTCATTTTGCATATTGCAAATCAAATATGGGGTTGAGGTTTTTATAACCATGTCCAATCTTACCTTGAATGCTTTCTTTAATTCTTTGCGGATCTTCATCTCTCTCTGCTCACATGTGGCCTGAAAGCATAATAGAAAAAGATGTACACAAGTGCAACATTTTTTAGTGGCAGCTTGTGAATTTCACTCACTTAACAGGCACAGTTTTTTAATGAAATTGATAAAATCACAAACAGCATGTAAACTACCAATAAAGAGAAAATGTTCAAATAAAGTTCATATAAAACAGACACTGATGCAAATTCAAAGTGACCAAAGTGATAAGCAGCTTGAACAGTGGAAAATATAATCAGTATTGCCCATTTCTTGCTTGAGACCTCTAACTTTAATTTGAAATAAAACTGATCAGTCATTGAGACTTCTATATTTATATTGAAATAGGGTCAGAATAAACATGTTAATGTTGTAGTCGGAGCAAGAGAACATTTCTTGATAGGTAAGATGCTGTCCAATGTGAAAGGTCTGTATTCCTTTACAAACTAAAGTGAATCTTCATCATCATCATTATCATCATCAACTGCTCATCTGGTTATGCGAGTCTAGTTCTAGAATGCATGTCTGTAAAAGTCACCCCAACTGTTACCATGCTTAATATATATCCTAAATATCCTTTCCCAATACTGTCTGGGTCTTTTTTTTTCACAAGAATATTTTTTTCCACTTCCATCATTGACTCTAAAATGTCTATAAGATTTTATTTTGCTTTAAAGCATTCTAGAGTTTTCAAGCTGATCTTCATTCAATCCATGTTTCTGTCCTTACAAAATCATTTTGGATGTTGAACCCCCAAAAATCTCTGTGTTACTTACAAAGTTATTTTTTGACTGAGTCACTTGCTTTTCGCCTTCCAAAACCATCTCAAACATGTGACGAAAGCCCTTGATATGCTCTAAGGAAACAATGTACAATATATCATTTTCAGAAACAATGAATCAAGTCAGACTTTGTGATAATATTAAATATCGTAAGAAATGGACTATGAGCACAACAACAGATGAAAAAAAAAGAAGGTCATAAGGGAGAAAAACGAGGATTAAGAGTTTCATTAAATCTAACCCTTTTTCACAACCAGCAATAGAATTAGGGCTTTTGTCAGTGAAAACTTATTTCTTTTATTACTATGTACTTGTGGAAGCCACGAGCACTATGCCTTACATACATGGCTAGAAAATCTAGAGGCAATTCTACAAAAGCGGCTACTATGGCTCAGGCCTGGAGATATCAAGCTTGATATCAAAGTGACTCTATCATGGTTTTTTAGGGGCTCAAATGAAAATCAAAAAAGAAGTTTGGAAAAAGGGATTTCCTAAAGCAGTACCAATCTAAACAATGGAATCTTGAAAACAGAACTAACGAGTCAAAGCTATTTTGTTGTTTAAAAACTAATGTATCATTCACTGTCATAGAAAGAGCTTCTCACAGTCAGCCAGGACTGAAACTCAGTTAATGAATGGGAAGGACATTTGAATGTGCAAAAGATTAATAAAAAAAAAAAATCTAAATTTTACACGAGGTTAAAGAAATTCTCTCAACTGAGTCGCCTCAATCCTACGCTAGCCGGCATTTTCAGAAGTAATAGTTTAAAAATTGTGTAACATTGCAATTTTGAAGAAAAAAAATGTATTTTATGAATTCATCTTAGTAAGGATTTAGAAATATGACACAGTCTCAAAAAATTGAATAAAACTGCAAGCATTTAAAGATGAATCAAAATAAAATAGATATCATCACTAAATTACTAGGATTAAAAAATTGAGGCTTTTTTTATCAGCCAACATAATAGTAAAATTCATTTTGGATTACATTGCAATAACAAGGAATCTTAAGTTTTTATTCTCTTTAGAATACCAACTTCCATTCAATAAAAGTGTGTTTTAAGAAAATTGTATCGCATGATTATGTATATGAATACATGTATCAAATGAAAGCTTTTTAAGCTGAGGTGTGCAACGATTCTAAAATCACATTTTGGCATAAGTCCAAGTTATGCTTTTACATTAGCCCTGTGTCACTATAAAGGAAAGATTATAGACAGACAGTATACACAGCTTTACTTCAGACACTAGACAAATCCACACCTGTAAGTGTTTTTTGAAAAAATTGCCTGCTTACGCCAGGGTTTAGGACGGGTTGCTGTGCCCCCCCTTTTCAACTTTGAACTTTAGTGTATTGAAAGGTAAAATATTGCTTCCCCTTGCCTCCCATACTTTTTTTGCACAGGTTGGAAAAGGCAGTATTTTAATTCATTTAAGGCCTCGTAAACTTACAGATCTGTAATTTAAAATCTCCATTTTATTTGCATCAATTTTGCAAAACTGCCCCAAAAATGCCTTGGTACCATTCCTAAAAAGTCAGACCCGCCAAGTGCTGTTAAATGAAACATAAGTGTTCAATGAAGTTTACATGCTTAAATTTTGGCCCAAAACAAAACAGACACAAGAAATATAAGTGGCGTAAAATGTGGGGATTGCTTCAAGCAAGACATTGCAGCAGTTTTTTAAAAGACATTCATCTTTATATTAGAGCAAAGCAGTTCAGTCTTTAATCATCTTAAGATCCAAGGCATGTCAAAAAACAGATCTTCAGCATAGCCTCACGACAGAGTGTCTCATTCATGGTTGCACTTACCAGCAAATTCCTGCTGCACTTCAGTCCACAGCAGGTTCAATTCTGCCAACTGATTGGCCACATCCTGGACCGCCCTGTTCTCCTCATGAACAGCCCATTTGAGCAGGTCTTGGGCAACTAGATAAATTTAAAAGTGACAGTTATAATTGTAAATGCTTCCTGTTTGTTTCACAGAGAAATCTTTACATACAGCATAGACCCCATAATGTTATTTGTTTTTAGTGATGTTTGAATAGTTTTATGATAAGGAAATGTATGCATCTTTCAAAACTTTATTAAAGCTGAAAAAATTCAGTTACAAAAAGAAAATTCACTGGCTTGAGTGCTAAGTTTTTAAAAAATTATAACTCAGAAAAACAGAAGATACAATGTTGAGATATAGATTTTAATCCTTTTTTTTTTTTAAATAAGGTTCTTTCACTCTATCCCTACTCATCACCCCAATATCTGAGCCAAATAATAGAAAATTGATTAAATTATAGTAGGGTCAATAAATAATGGCTTTGGCTATAATCATAACTAGCAGATGCAAAGGCCATGATTAGACCTACTGTGTCACGCAAGGTGGAAGGCAAGAGAAAGATCACTGCAAGAAAGAGATGGACTATGATTAAATCTACTGACCAAGGTTGAGAGAAAGAGAGACCATAGCTGGTCTGAGACTGATTAGATACATATATTATGTATATATATATATAAATAAAAAATTTCTTACCTAGCCATACTTTCTTTCGGAGGCAGGCACCTACAAAATTGTTTCCGTCCTACTTGGACTTCTTCATTCTGCACCCTGAAGAAGTCCAAGTGGGACGGCAACAATTTTGTAGGTGCCTGCCTCAGAAAGAAAGTATGGCTGGGTAAGAAACTTTTTATTTATTTTCACGCTCCTTGCACTATCATACTATTTTATTTTACCAAGTAGATATATATATATATATATATATATATATATATAACGTGCGAGATAGAGGGAGACAAAGAGAGATTTCATAGCCAGATAGAGATTAGATTGAGAGAGAGTTTTTGCTTTGGTTTCCGCAAGGATGCACAAAAACAAAACAATGTCACAAAAAATGGCTACGTGTGGAGATAAGGATGCGGGGTTTAAATAAGAAAAAAATGGGAATGTGGAGGTAGCATAGTCAATAAACTGTTTTATGTCTTTTTAAAGGTTGAATCAGACTTATTTCACGATACGGTACCAAGGGGCTGTATCAAACCTTATTATTTATGGCCCACTCATTATTATGAATACTTGTCACACAAAATTGAATAAGTTTTTTTTTAATAGTCTGTAACTGTCTAATGTTGTAGACCCACAGTAGATCCATCTTCCTGGTTTTACCCAATTGAAGAGAGCTCACATACTTAAATTCCTTCCACAACTTGGCATGGTCATCTTTGACATTGCAAATGACATCTGTCAGCAGAGTACTACTATTTGTCTGTCTTAGAAGAAATGCTTGACCTCCAGAATGCATGCCTATTTTAGTACCTGAGGTTTGTGAGGGGGGCATAGCCTGATGCAACTGGTCCATAAATTGTGGACTCTAATTAAAAAAAAAAAAGCCATTAAAAAAATCTATCTGATGGTACTATTGCCCCAATTCCAAAATAAAGGAAGCCATTCTTTAAAAAGGAGCATATCAAGTAACACCCCTTAAATTACTAACACGGTACCACTTGGGTAAATCAGCGTTACTGAAACAATTCCTTTGATGCTGTTGTAGCTGAGGTACATTGTATAGTGTTCTTAAGAGGAAGAATTCTAAGGTCCTCACTTTTGCCACAGTCTCAATTTATGATGAAGCAACACCTAGCCATGTCACATGTTGAACATCTAAGTCCAAAAAGTGTAATTTTACAATAGAGAGTCGTTGTACTTGAATGCTTCATCATTGGGGCATCTCTAGGGACTTGCTCCTATCTTATGCTGGATCATAACTCACCTGCATTCTGGGCGTTTGTGAAGGTCTTGGCGATGTTTCGCATTTCCTTTACATCTGACAACAGCAAATGAAGATCACCATGGCCACCTCCCAACAGTTTTGCACTGCTCCTAGGTTACAAAATTTTAGGGGGAAGAAATATTTTGTTATAGATTTGGCAGAGCATTAAATAAGATTAAAAACAACAGGTTTATTTTTTTTTTTTTATACTTTGATACAAGCTTTAATCATTCAAAGAAATCAATATCTAAAGTTTGTACTTCACTAAAATTTATATTTTCGTTCTGTATGAATCACATCATAGGCAATGCTTAAATGGTTTGTAAGACCCAGATTCACACTGATGTGATAAATCAATGATTTAACATTTTTCTGCACCATAGCTTAGCTATAGAGAGAAAACATCCCTCACATAATTTATGTTCCACAGCCCACATATTACAAATTTGTTAGTTGCAGTATTTTTTTTCTTCAAGTGATGAATTCATTAATTTCCATCATAGTTTCAGGAGCTGTAAGTTCGAGTTTAGGAGACATCAATATAATGAGAAAGATATTTTTAAAAAATGGATGAAAGCTTGAAATATTCAATAGGTAACTTTTGATCTGGAAAATTCAATCAAGTATTCACTGTGTGTAGTAAACTAGTTTACCTCCGCACAGCTCTGGCCGCTTTGTCCATTCTAACACATTGACTTGGTGCACGTCACCAAAAATGAGACTGACTGTCTCAGTGTGAATTCAATAAAAATGAAGATTGCTGCAAGGGCCTTTTTTGTTCTTTGCTATAAAAAAGAAATGTATGGTCATCACACCTGAAAAGAAAACAATTGCAACTTTCACTCTTGAAAATTAAAAAATCATGTTTTTAGGCACAATATATAATGGTGGATTTTCCTGTTTCACAATCAATTATTCATTTATTGGAACCTAAATCATCCAATTCTGCCTGTCATGGAGATATCTTTCAGCTAAACTTAAGGCCTAACTTTATATCTGTATAGCTTTGCATTTTTAAATAATACGCTACATATTTATTTTATAAAAATGGCTAGCTCTAGATCTCAACTAAAAATTTCGTGAAGATCTATAAATTTCAGTGACAATTTCCACAAAAATGTCCAAAGGCAAGGTGTGTCAGATCTAATTCTGCATAAATCAATTATTTTAAAAGTATGGCAACTAATTATAGGTTTTAAAAGTAGACAGGCAGGTTGATTGCCACCCAAAATCTGTTTAGATCTAAAAACTGAGCAATAAAATTTCCTCTAAAATCTATTGACCTGGAAATTTCAGAAAGGGTAGACTAGCCATATTAGTAGAGGATTCAAACTTTTAAAGAAGATCCACTGGCTTTTAAGTTGGGACTACAAAGCAAATGCAACTTAAACTTTTTTCTGCCTTTCGGGAAAAATACTGTTCTAATGTTATTCAAAAAATATAGTCCAGATTGATAGATCTAATGATCAAGATTAAATTTTTAGAATCTTCTTAATCCAGATGTAGGCCCTGAATAACATTTTCCCAGGTGTAAATCTTGTGATTCAATTCCATTCTGACAAGGTAACTAAGAATCTTGTGAAAACACACAAGAAGCAGAAAACACTTTTTGTGAATGCAATGTAAAAAGTAAGAGCAAATCTACTTTGTTTCTTACTTTCACATGATTAACTAACAGCAAGACTTACCAATATGCAAAAAAAAACAAAAACAAAAAAAACGAAGGCCTATGTTATCACAGTATAACCATTAAATAATGGGGGAGGGGACACATTTTTCTTTGCATCTTTGGCTTGTAATTTCAAAAGATGTTGTTGAATATGAGCTGATCAACTTAACTTCAGTTGCCATTATAATCAGGAAGCTGTGAGTGTCCATGGATTAATTTTTCCAGAAGTTTTCAAATTTACAAGATATATAGTTTTGCTTTCGAATGAAAATATTTTTGCAGTTATTGCAAGTATTGGTAGGCTTTACAATTGTCCACAGTTGCCTTCAATTGTGTTCATTTCATCATTGCTCACTTGCATTATCAGAAATCTTTCCTGATAAACTTTTAATCCTCTTCTAGCAGTATGCGTAGGGCCTAGGTCAAATACAATGTTTAAGTGTGTTTTTATTGTGATTTTGCCTCCTGAAATGACCTCTCTAAACCCCCTAAATTGCTGGCAAGTTGATCAAAGATTGATGTGGAAATCCAGGCAGTTTTTTTTTTCTTCTTATCCACAGCTATTAGAGAAGATTTCAAAATGAGGGGGAAAAAAAAAATATATATTTATATTTTCGTTTTAATTTATACATTGCTAAAAACTGTCAAATGTACACTTTGAAATTTTTTGCCTCATAATTATTCAACCTTTCTTCCCCGTCCAGGAAATATATGGTTATATAGGATTTTCTTCCCAACTACTATCACCCATACCGCCCTATTCAATATCCCTTGACAATGGTAGAAATTCTCCCACACCACAACACAAGTATATGCCACAGCTCGAGGGTTAAGGAGACTGAACTTTTTACAGTCTTTAAATTGGCATGTGGACTCAAGAAATTTTTATTGCTTTCAACTTCAACAACGTGTTAAGTTTTGTGTTGGTCATAAGTTGCAGCCTTTAGTGATACACACCCTGTGATTGCAAATGTGGATTTAATCTTGATTACAGGTCTAGGCCAAATATTTCTGCAAATATTACCTTCAAATTACAAAACAATGTCAAAAAAAGGGTCAAATGAATAGGGACATGTTTAAAAAAGTTATTGCTATTATGTAATGCTACATGTGAAATTTGATTTTTAAATGCATATGTGAGCTATTGCCAAAAGGTGGATAATGCTGAATACGTCAAAAAAGGGATTAAATGGTGTTCAAGTGAATAAAAATAAAATGCTGTGTTTGGTATTAAATTGTTTGTCTTAAAATAAAGAATACATATATATACGTTTGTCTTGTTTATGCAATAATAAAAAAAAATGGTTGACAGGCCCATATTATCGGCCATGAAAATTGGACATTTTTGACTTTGGCTTGGTTCAAACCAAGTATGGCAACATGAAACCTGTGCAAAATTTCCATAAACAATTGTGTTTTTATAAAACAAACAAATGTCAACCATTTCTAAAACTTCATGTGAGATGACTGACTGAGATTTGCGGGTCTTGTCTGATTAAGTTGGAACTGTCGGTTGTGATGCATAATGTCCGTTTTAAGCAAAATTTTGGTTCTTGGTCTAATGATTAAAACCCCCGACGACGAGAAATTAAGAGCCATCATATTATTCCTCAATGAAAAGATTTTATTACGGAATAGGCTTAACAATTGACTGAATTCTTAAAGTCAGACTTTTTATTTAAAGCAATTGGAGTTAATCTCTGATCATCACAACCAACAATCATTGTGATTCATGAAAACCAACTTTCGTTTTGGCATTTTTTTTTAACTTCTCGCGATTCAACATTCCCATTACGATAACTTGGCAAGAGATATCTTTTTTCAAAATGGCAGACAGGGGAAGACCAGGTAAGTGAAAGCTTCATCCGAAAGTTATGGTTCGTCACATTTAA
>BLXT01007705.1:2074126-2084717 GCA_019648995.1 Plakobranchus ocellatus
GTGTCTTGCACCAATGGAACATTACACTTTTGTGAGGTGAAAAATAAAGAGAAAAATGGCAACATAAAAAATAACACAAAAGGGGAGAGGTAACTATTCTTAAAATAAAGTCAATAAACGAATCAGACCAAAAAATAACACAAAAGGGGAGAGGTAACTATCCTAAACATACGAGTCAATAAACGAATCAGACCATTATATCGCCTAAAATTATATATCAATGTTTATTTTCCATTTTTCCAATTAGAATAATTTACTTAATTACTCTGCATAAATGTAGAAATGCATATGTACATATAAATGGTTTTCATGAATATGTATGTAAGTTGCATAAGGCAGTGATTGAACTATGGATTTGCACGATATAAATGCATATTATCATTATTATTATTGCTGTTGTTGTTTTATTATTGTCATGAGAGGTCAATAAAAACAGTTTGACCGTTACACCGATAAAAGAGGGGAGTAAGGGCAAATGTAAGAAAGGTGTAAGAAGAGGGGGGGAGGGGGGGGGGAAGGGGGTAAAAAAGTCCCAAAAAAGCTGTAGATTATATTTGAACAGCCTTCTCTAAGATGAAAGCTTGTCTTCTAGGCTTGGCCACTAAGAAGTTTGTTTATATTTGCCCGCGTGCAGATGAGCCAGCCTGGTTTTCGAAACGCGGACACAATTCGGCCTAATGGCATTTCTAGTCGTACTGGTTCTAGGACCGAACGCTGTCTTCTAAATTAATCAAAATTTAAAAATTTAATATCGATGAAAAGAGCTAAGAAAAAAGCGGTTTCGATTTTGTAAATTACAGAATTTTCAAAAAATGTCCTCTACGTCAACAAAATTGGGCCATTAGAAACTATTGAAACAATTGTTGTCTCGGGTTTATATGGCGTAATTCTTTATATAAAAATATAATCTATAAAAATTCTACATTGTCGTTAAACAAACATACAGAATTTATCCCATTTAATCATTCCATATCTCTGTTTCGCAAGATTTTTGAGAAATAAAATTCATCCACACCAAGGTCATCTCAGACTTTCAGATTTTATATGAGAGTCATTATGGTATTTTTTTAAAGCTTGGCTAATTTCAATGATCGATATTGTTTCTACTTACTGAATTTGTTAGTATACTGCACAAAGTTGAACCAATGGTGTTCTTTGCCTGTCCGCAAAAATTCCGGATGCTCTTTGATGGCATTGTAGAAATCTGTTGTTCCGCATTTCGGGAAGCCAGGCACGTAAAAGTACGGGAGGCATTTCAGGTTATTCTGTGCCTTGTCCCAGTAGCACGGGCTCTTGGCGCTTCTCAAAAATTTTCTATGCTCCTGGGATTGATGAGATAAATATTTGATATTTTATTAGGCTCAAATCACATATCTCCTGTCCTTTTTGTATGTCCCTAAAAGATCAAATTAATTGTAGGTTCATCTTAAGTGTTTTTGTTTTTTCTTTTTTTTTTTATTTTATCCCATGCTCTGGTCGCACTAATATCGTCTGGAAATAATTCGAACTAAAATTATTTGTAAAAGATCAAAATAGGCGCAATGTATTTTTTTTTTTTGTCAGAGCTGTTATTGTACAAATTTATGTGCGTGCTCTTTTTTTTTTTTTCGTCCTATCAAAATAATTGTAGATATATCAGATATAAATATGTCAGAAGAATATTTCATCTATCCATTTTACATTACACATCATCAAAATCATCATCTCATCATTATCATCATCATCAACATCAACAACATCATGACCATGATCATCATCATCATCGTCTTGCTTGCAGACACCCCATGCATCTCGTTCGGTCATTATCGCCGTCGGTACGTCCTACAATCCTGCGCCCACCCAAGTTATCAAAATTCTAATTGTTCCTTTCTCTTTTTCCCACACCCTCTATCTAATGATACTATCTGTTCACTTTTTAACTCTCATCTCTACTCACTGCAAACCTTTCGAGATAAAAATTGTCACAGCCATGTATTCTTATCTCTCGCCTGTATGTCTCATGCTGTGTCACAGCCATGTATTCTTATCTCTCGCCTGTATGTCTAATGCTGTGTTTTCATTCAAGACACCATTCCATTAAACACCCTGTGTATGCATTGGGGAAAAATTTACTCTTAGCTTGAAAATGAAATTCCAGCAAACGAACTGGACAAATTATCGCACTACCTTTTGATCATTGCCCATTTGTGATTCCTACTTCTTTCGCAATATGACAAAATGAAATATTTTCTTTGATGAAAAAAAAATCGCTCAAAGAAGCTTGTTTCGTATTATGATTATAATTTGGATGCCACCTTGACAGATCGTTGAACAGAAATTTATAAAAAAATAAAAAATGGATATTTTATCCACTGAGAGCCTAGAAGCTGTTGTACAAAATACTTCTGGTTAATTCTGTTACTAGCGAGTCTGGAGTCTTTGATAGAGACATTAGACTGAACCTTACTATATCCGCCAGCCAGCTCACCTGTTTCGGAACGATAAAACTACAGGTGAAGTTAAAGTCATCGTCTGCCACCATCTTCAGAATGAAAGGAAAGCCAGGATGTTTCACTTTTTTCTTAAGAACATTTTGTTTTCTATCTGCAGAGCTTTTGTGAGGAAAAAGACTGGCTAGAACCTTTTGTTTGGCTTCTTCATCTTGTAGCTGAAATGAGTAAAGGTTGATTGGATTATCTGTTATGGTTTGGGACTTTGAAAAATCAAATTAAATTGTAATGAATAATTTTCAAATACATAAATACTATATATATGTGTGTGTGTTGTGTATCTACAAAAAGCGAGAGATAGAGAGAGAGAAAGAGAGAGAATGAGAAAGAGAGACATTTACAATAAGAAAATAAAACAATTATATAGAGTATAAGAATATTAGGTTTTGAAAAGCAGTATAACATCAGTAAAAGCATTAGGATTAAAAAAAAAAAAAAGTCTATAGTAAGACATTGTCCGAGGCATTAAAGTAAAAGACTAATAGTTTAAAAAAGACAATAATAAACTCTTATATTGATAATATTGGTTTACAAAGAGTAAATAATTGAAATACATGCATAAGAGCAAATGAATAGTAGGTTAACAGTAAAACAGTGCCTAAAGCATTAACTTTAAAAAAAATCAGTTAGTCAATATATCAAGTATTAAGATAAAAAGTTGTGGGACTGCAGAAAGACAATAGTTACAATATAACAACATATGAATCATGAGTTACAGAAATACTGACAGTAAACTATTACCAGTGTAAGAATAGTAGGTTTACAGAGAGACAGTAGTTAATGTATTAGAGAATAAGAAAAGGTATACATACTGCATTATAGTTGTGCTTGGTTGCACGGTTTGATCCAGCAGAGGAAGTTTCTTGTCTTAACAGTTTCTTGTTAGGGAAACCAGGACTGAATTTAAAACAAGTGCAGTCAAAATATTGATAAAAATGAGTTTAATGAATTCAAAGAATCTGCAAGTCTTTTCTAAGAAACGAAATAAGAGGGAATCGTAAAAGTAATTTTCTTTTGATAATGAAACCCAACTTTTTAATCCTTATTATTTCTATATACATGCAGATCATGGCAAAAAAATGAGCGCCGGTGGCACTGTGGATAGCGAGTCCGCACTGAGATATGCAGAGACCCTTTCTTTTTCGGGTTCGAGCCATGCCACCGGCGTACTGGAGAGCCTGAAAGCCTGAGATCACATTTTTGCGGACTGCTTACATACAAAAATCAAAGCAATCATAGCAAGAAATGTAACCACTTTATGCATAACGATGCAATAAAGAGATGACAGAGTAAATCCAGACATGTTTAGATTTTATGTGATCGGTGATCCACGTTCTTTAGTGTTCCCTGCATCTGCATGCATGTATAAAATGAAGTCTTTGCATACTTTGGCAATGATGGTGATGATGATGATGAGGAGGAGGAAGACGGAGAAGAGGATTATGATGATGATCAAGATGATGATGACAGGAATAAAGCCAATAAGATTGTTTGTGATCATTACTACTTAAACGATAATCATGCTGGTAGTTAAAAAAAATAATTGTAATATAAACGAAAAATCGGAATAATGACTGCGCCAAGTTCATTTTATGCCTTAAAGACTCTGGATATTTACAAAATTTTTGACAAGAATGAAAAAGCTGACTCTTAGTAAAGCGGATAAAACTGACCTGGTTGTGGTCATTAGCCAGGCAAGGGATGCGGCCAGCGTCATGACGCCAGCACAACTAGCCCCAACCTTGAAGAGACGAAATATCTTGGCGGATCTTGGCATGGCCTGAAATACTGTGAAATATTACAAATACGACAATTATTGCTGTCACGTTGAGTAACACATGCAATACTGTGAAACATTACAAACACAAATATTGCTGTCATAATGAACATTGCTTGAAACGATGAAACATTACGAAATATTACGTATTGCTGTTATATTGAGCATGGCTTGAAATACTGTGAAATATTACAAACACAATAATTGCTATCATATTGACCATTGTCCGAAATCCTGCGAAACATTCCTAAACAATAGTTGTTGCTGTCATGTTGAGCATTGCCTGAAGCACTGCGAAATGTTCCAAAATAATCTTTGCTGTTATATTGAGTGTTCCCTGAAATATCGTGAAACGCTACATTTTTATTTGTTTATTTTTTTTTTGTATAAACTTTTCCGCTACAATAGTAATTTAAGACCTTTAGGTTTTCGTTAGATCAATTGTCAATAGCAGCGCGGAGTCGAACCCGCAACATAAAGGTCCCTGCATTGAAGTTCAGTACGGGTTCGCAAGCTTTCATCCTACCTCGCAAGGAGGATCCATTTAAAGCCCAGCGTCTTCTAAGGCGCTAGTAATCAATCACTAACGCAAATGCAATATCTCTACACTTCAGCCCGTAGTTTTCATTCTTTCCATTCACATAATGAAATGAACCATCGATTAATATTTTTCAATGTAATAGAACTGCACAATTTTGAAGACCTCTAAACTCGCCTTTCCCCGAAGGCTATAATCCTTTCAGCTTAGACGCTAGCTTTTCTTGTTGCCATGCCTTCCATTGTTTCTTTACCGCAAATGCCTGTCATTATTTTTTATATTTCTAAAGCTTAGTGTTTAGTTTTGGCCGCGATTATATAGGGCTGTAAAGCTGAGACTATTTTGTAAACATAACCATTGTGTTGAAATATTGCAGCCTTTGAAATCAATTGAAGGGTGCAGTGAAAAAATCCGACATGTCACTAATTGCATAATTTTAAGATATATGCCAAAACCCGCGATTTGCTGGTGTTCCTGCATTCAGAGAAAAAGTCATACAAAAAAAATTCCGGTCAAAGAAACATAATTTAAAATAGCTAGCGATCTCTTTAAAAATCTATCACGTTAAACACTCTTAAATTAAAATAACTGAAAATTTGCCAAGTGTGACATGTCTGATTTTTGCTATTGAGCTTTCCAATTTTATTGGGACAATTTAGAAGACATAGGACGGCTACGCACATAATTTATTTATCACAAGAAGTTTTGATAGTGCCACCGTTATATAGCACAATTGCAGATATTGCGCAATATCCAGACCAGCATGTATTGCAGTGAGAATCTCAATAACCGAAGTTTGATGATACGAACGTTTCATAAATCGAAGTTCTCAACATGTCGAAAGTTTTCTCCTTTTTGACTTTGATAATTTGATCTCATAATCCGAAGAACATAGGACTTGATTCTCTTAAATCGAAAACGATATGCAATAGGCATCTTTGGATACAATTTTATTTGCTTTCCTGCTATATAGTCTCATTATTCCTTGGGCATGAGGCAAAAAAAAACACACTCTCCATCAAGATCAAGCTGAAGGTATTGCATGAAAAAGCAACACGGGAAAAGACCTAGACAAAATAGAAACTCTTGTATAACGGCAGCTCATTCTAACCACGCTCTTAACAAATTGAGGCAAAGTTAGTGTTGAAAAATTTTGATTTTGTAGAATCGATATTTTCATGGAATTTCATTGGTAATGTACATTTTTTTCTAGAACAAATCTTTTTAGGGAAAATTAAAGGTTTTATGTTTGTTTTTTTGTTTTTTTTAAGGAGCAAATTTTATTTTAAAAAAATTAAGCGCATCATGGACACACGTTTAATCACGATCAAACAAATTACTTGCCCCGTAAAAAAGTGGGGTTTTAGTTCTAATGATTCGTCGAATGTTACGAGTAACGCTTTGGGACAAAAAAAAATATGTTTAGGCTTTGGTGCCACTTCTATTTGAAGCTTGTTCTGTCATAACATTATCTGGACCCAAGATCGACATATTAATATCCGGTTTTTTACAAACACAAAGTTGAAAGAATTCTATTTCATGCCATATCAATAGTTGAACAGGATAAAATCTCGAATTTTGGTCCATTTTGGATTGGTCTCGAATCTTTCATTCTCATTGATTCTAACTCTCAACGAGACCTTAGGTGGTATGATGGCTAGTGAAACATAACGAAATGGCAGATAGAAACAGCCATAAATAGTTGCAGGGGCCTGTCACCTTTTCGAGCGCCCTGGCCCGACAAAAGGCCTGAAAAACCGACACCAACATGTTGTGGAGAGGCCATGCATACAAAATACCAAAACTATTAATCCCAGATGTTTTATCAATGGAAAAATGTTAACATTACCCTGTTTTATCTATCATCAGCCTATGTGCACTAAACTGGCTATTCATCTTGTCCAGAATTTCAGGGAGAGATTTTTTTCACTGTGGAGTCACTGAACTGTGACAGCTGTCAATTTTATTGGGTTAATTGACAGTTGTTGAGAGACACTAGAGTGTGACAGATGTCAGTTTTATTGGGTTTATTGACTGTTATTGTAATAGAGAGATACTAGAGTGTGACAGATGTCAGTTTTATTGGGTTTATTGACTGTTACTGTTATTGCAATTACGAGTTTCCAGACTGTGGCAGATGTCAATTGTATTATAATGTCAATATGTCAGTTGTATTGGAATTATTGCCTGTTACTGTGAGTAAGAGATACTAGAGTGTGACAGATGTCAATTTTATTGGGTTTATTGATTATCTTTGTAATTGAGAGATAAAATAATACGGAAGTGAACGGTTTAGTTCTGTTTAGTTATAGATCTAGTTGATCTAGTTCGACACTGTCTGTGACAATGAGATCTTCAAAATAATAGACTATAGAAATAAATCACTCCAAGTCTTGCGGAAAATTGAAAAAAAAAATGCTAGTTTGAATAAAAAACAATTTCAGAAGAGCAATGTAATTTTCCACAAATTATTCATTTCTTCAAGTTCTTTCACATCATCACTGATCTCGCAGCGATCTCTGCAAACTCCCCAACAACGATGTCATAACCATTTTGATATATCCATCGCCCACAGCTTCAAGAAAATATATTCTTTATCTACAGAAGAATTAATCGTGGACATTCAAACAATTCTTGAAATTGTAATTTTATCTTGTGTAATAGGATTCTTTACAATGACATTTTAGAAAAAAAAAGTCTCGTGAAAAGCAATTAAAAATGCTTGTTTTAAGGAACCTTTTTGTACAAATAAATACAAGGTCCAGTATGAGGCCTTTTCATAACATCTTCTTAAGAACATATCCATACCAAAAATCTCTTTATCAGGGCAAAATGACTTAGTAAAACAGTTGAGGGACCACTCGGAAATCTATACTTACTAAAAAAAAGATCACACTCTTTCTTTATAGAGTATAATGCGGTATTAAATCCTACCTCTTTCAACAAAAAACAAATTTGTTCTAGTCTTCGACATATCCACGGTCTTCTTATAGTAGTATTTCAAAATGGTCCACTTAAAAGTGGATTGATACTTTTATGTAAAACATTTTTTTTTAAATCTCAAAATTGCATAATAGTTTATATTGCTCTACTTTTAAGTACAAAATTGTACAGAAGAGCCAAGCAGGAGGGCAAAAGAAATTGTTTTTGCTTCACAAAAAGGAATTGTGTAGAAACCTGCGGCAAATAAAGCTAGACGTAATAATTATATAAAATTATTGTATGTATTTCGTTCTAAGATCGATATAAATAATTGAAGTGGCAGGCCTACATCATTATTTTTGGTAAATATTGCTTAAATTTATTATAAAGATGGGCAACCTTTATACTTTTACTGAAATAAACAGTGGATATGCTCTTATTTGAACTATATGTATAGATGAGTTTGCGGGAAAAGTTGGCCCTATAAGTGCAAAAATATTTATTTTATTTTTCCCATATATCTCATAACTATTTACTAAGCAACACAAATTTTGTATTGCTCTAAGAAATACAGCTTTGGATATCCACACAGTGACTTTTGAGGCAGTGGTTGACTCAAGAGTGCGAAGTCTTTAGAAAAAACATTGAAGCAAACGGGTAATTTTCTATATCTCATAAAAAACATTTTTGTTGCCATGTAATTTTTATCACGATGGTTTGAGATAACATGGGACTGGCAAAAATAGCATGAACAATAGTCTATCAGACATTTTCTAAAATATAAGCTATATGCATTAATGGTGTGTTTTAGGGCGGTACCCTTAATGGTGCATCTGCTTTTATATATATACACACACACACAGATATATATATATATATATATATATGTATATATATATATTATTTTTTAAGTTATTGGCTTTTGCCATACTTTAAAGATGCATGTAGTTATTGATAATAAAATATACTTGTATGTGTGTATATTATTTATTTATATAATATATGTGTGTGTAAATATATATATATATATATATATATATATATATATATATATATTCATATGTAAATATTTTTGTGCATATATTTGTTCACTTTTTTATAGTTTTCGCCATACTTTACAGCGTATTTTACAGGCATTTCACTAGTGCATTGAAAGTCAGTAATATATTCGACCTATTTTATGCCCAGGGCAAATTAATTAATTCTCGTTCTGAATTACGATTCTGAATACCTGAAAGGTGTCTGACTAGGCAAAGAAAACTCAGCGCGTCAACACATCCAATGCTAGTTCTATTTAGGATATTATTTACTATGCAGTTGCGATCCACACAGTGTCGAAAGATGGGAAAAGGTATGATTATTAATCCAAGAATTTCAAAGGACCGATTTAATCTGTCTATGTTTCTGGTTTTTTCTTTTTTGTGGTATGGGAAAAATCCCTTTTGAAATGATCTATGGCAAAACAAATTATATGTACATGGTTTCATTGTGTTGTGACACATGAATGGTTAAATAATGAGAGCTGAAGAATATTAAGTTTTTTCATAATCCATTCCTGTTACAAAGTCTACATGCCTCATCATTCATTTATAATGGAAGAAAGTGGAATACTATCACTCGCCACTCGTATTTAGCTCTTCTCAAGGAAAACAAAATCAAATAACCGAGCAAACTCAAAAAAAAAACAGAGCAGTAGAGAGAATTTCACAGTTTTATTATCAAAGTTGTTTCAACTTACCAGTTTTAGTAGCTTTTCACCTCATCGAATCCTCTAAAAATACCAAGTAGTAATAACAACAATAATTGCTTTCTATGAAAACATATTGCAAGTAGACATGCAATTCCTCGCCATGAAAAAAAAATCATACAGAGGATAACTCTAAATTGGTAGGACTAAATTTCTAATAAGTTGAGAATCTAACTTTTTCATGAACGGGGCTTGAAACTAAATCTACTCTAGATATAAATTTTTTAAAAATCCTTTTTTCTGCTGAGAGATCTAAGTTTGCAGTATCATTTCGGCAAACCTTGACTGCTATAGCCAATTAACGCCCGATCATGTTTTTACAGGGCCTCTAGTCGACAATGTTTTCTCAATAGTTTAGGACCAAGTTACTTGCGCTTGAAGATAATGACTGTGTTCGGATCTTGTGACTTAGCAGGAGCTGAGGCAACTGTTGGGATGAACTCAGCCAGTATTGATCTATTTCTATTGGCTCTTATTGAGTTTTTCTCGATATCGCCTCTGGAATCAAAGCGTGGCTGCCAATTGGCTCTTTTTTACTCGGGACTTTTTCCCGTATTTTGGCGAACATGCTTTTGTTCAAGGCGCTAGTTTTGTGCATAGAGCGCGTCTGCAATATGATCTCAAGCTTTCAGGCTCTCGCAGGCCTTGACGTGGGTGGCTCGAACTTGAACCACTGCAAAAAAAAGAAAAAAAAATGTTTGCATATCTCACAGCGGATGCACTAGCCAGTGTGCGACGAACGCTCTCATCCTTAAGTGGAATAAAAAAAATAAGCGTTCTAAAGCATTCACACTTGTCTTTTATTCAAGACATTGGTTGTTTTTTTTTTTCTATCAACAATTACACCATATTATATTACCCTATCCATAGAGAATGAGATTATTGAAGAATACAAGAGCACTCTCCCCTACATGAACACGTCTCACCTTGTAATCTATTTTGTTTTTTGTTTTTGTTTTTTATAAATCAGAGTTTCCAAAAAACAACAACTAAACTTTGGTATAAAAAATAACTTTTTAAAATAATCGTAATTACAAAATTTTGACCAGCGAGAAATATCAAGCTTCAAAATATTGAACTTTATGTAATAATAATATTAGTTGGTATTTTTTTTTTTT
>BLXT01007705.1:2128666-2145969 GCA_019648995.1 Plakobranchus ocellatus
CCCCCCCTTAAAAAAAGGGGGCATGAGACCAATTATGAAGAGAGATTTAAACAGAGATAGTGTCCTCTTGTCTGTAAGCCCAAATATTTTGTTAGCAATAGAATGAAAAATGAAACTTAAGAGGACAGCAAATAAAAGAAAAAATGAAAAGATAACAAAACACATGGAACTATCTCACACAATGGAAACCACAAAAGATAGATAAAGATCAAGAGGATATACTATGATATTAGTAGGAGGAGAGAGGTAGAGGCAGAGATGAGTGAAGTTGGGATGGCAAGGCAAGGCAAAGTTTGAGAACTCATTTCAATGACCGGTCCTGTGCATAAAGCCTATACACAGTGATCCTCAAGCTTTCAGGCTCTTCCGGTCAAAAAAAAAAGAGGGGCATATATCTATGCTATCTCAAAATCAGTCTAGATTAAGTTCAATCCATAGGCCTACAAATATATAATGTAAGGTTTGCTAACAAAAAGCTCGATAGAGAGACATAGTTTAATTCTGTGCCCAAATATTGGGCCTTTCACTTAAAAAAAAAAAAAAGCACTGAAAAGTAATGGCAATAACAATTTTTTTTCTCTCAAAAAATTTTAAAGGCCACATCATATTGTTTTGTCTACATGAAGTATAAGAGAATTTATATCAAACCTGAAAGCTACCCAATAAAAATGTTATCTCTGTGGGTGAGTGTGTATGATAATGCTTCACATCTGTCACCAGGCAAACTCAAAGATATGGCAATTAGGAAAACTCATGTGACTGATCAGGATTCAGAGAAATAATGTCCTTGCTACAACACTGAAGCTTTTTGTAATGTATTGCCTAGCATAACAAATTTTTAGTTGTGTTTATTTGTACAAAAAATATAATATTTGGTATAATGATTGCCAATGTCAATGAGAAGGAAGACCAAAGAAGGGGATCTTATTTATCATCACAATATTTAATATCAGTCTGCGAAAAGATAATCAATACCTTGGATTTTACAGACTCTACATAGGACTTCAAGATTGTGGTTTTTACATGGGAAAGGCATCAATCCAAAGATTGGCAAGATGATTTTTTCAAGTGTTCAAACATGATCGGAAATGAGAAATTACTTCTGATTGAAAAAAAACATTGGAAATCATTTCTTATTCATACTTGAACACAAAAACATTAGAATTCATTTCTGATCGTGTTTGAACACAAAAAAATATCTTTTTGGATTGATACCACTTTCTCATAAATGAAACATGAAGTCCTATGTAGAGTCTTTTTTTATAATTTGCAATCACTTCTGTCATGAGTGAACAATAAAAAGATAAATTGAATTTCTAGAGTTGAAAGATTACAGATTATCCACACATAGCAATAATTCAATATTAACCTTTAACGAAAAAAAAAGACAATTTAATCCAACTTTGGACAATTTTTTAAATCAATCAATACTTATCAAGATTAATTTATTTGTTTTTTCCAAATACAAAGATATCTTTACAAATTTTCAGAAGAAACCTGATGGACTCAGATCATCATCTTGGATAATAGCAGCTAAATTTTAGTTGATCAGATCCAATTAGCCATTGATTTAGAAATAAAACGCAAGTAATCTCATGAAGTTCTGTTTTATTTTTGTGTCATTAAATGGTTAAACTGTGAGGATATGGCAAGCTGTTTAGCAATCTAGCTTTCATCAAATTTAGTTCTCTTGTGGGCATATCGCTAGTCTTGCACTAGGTATACAAGCAGACCACAAAAAAACATTTAAACAACAGGTAAGATTTTATTCATAACAATTTACCTCAGCAAAATGCAGATCATTGAGAATCTGGATTGCCTCTAGGTTTAGCATTCCTGTAGTTGACAAGAGTTTGAGATTTTACAGATTGTGAGAAGTTTAGGGGATGTTTATTTTTTTGCGGCTGCTAGATCTAGTGCTACACATAATCAAATCTGCATGCAATTACGTAGATTTTTTATTTTAACTTCTAAGCAGTCGGTTTATGTTCGACCTTCGTTAAGTGATTTCATGAGTCTTGTCTATAGTTTCAGGGAAACCGATAGCAAAAAATAGATGGGTGCAGATGCCAGATGGTATACAGAAATTTAGCCCTGCTGGTGATTTATTAACGAGTAACTCTAGAATCTAGAGCTAGTCATAATTTACAAAACTAATGAAAAGTGATTATGACCATTGGTCTAAAGCTAATATTCTTTGGTCAAAAGAAAGAGCTCTTACCCTATGTCCGCAGTCAGAACTCTCGCCTTGTTTTATCTTCAAGTTTGAAAACATTTGTTAGAGTCGAACCCCTGCGATTCTCGCTGCAGCATTCCAGTCGCCTAGTGAAAGTGAAACAACAGAAAACATGAGCTCTATCGATAACAGCAGTATTTCTCGGTGACTTTTTATGATCATCATTTTCTTTAAATGTGTTCTTTTATTATTTTTTTTCCTCTTTAATTTGGGGGCGGTGTGACCATTGCGAAGATCATAAAATGTTTTATTATTATTTATAAGTTAATAATGCGAATGGTGGCTTGTTTGGACGGCTTCGAAACATTTCATAATGATTGCAACTTTCTTTTTTTTCTATAACCGATGATTGTCTCAAAATCTTTATGAAACTAATCTGTGTCAAATATCAAGCTTCTGCACCAAGTTTTTCAAATTTAGACATCCTAGAAAACAGTAGGACTTTTATTGTTGCTGTAATTCAAGCACTTGTAACGCACAACTATTTTTAAATATACACCAGAATCTTTTTTTTGCTGCATTTCTTTACCAATCCTCTGATCGATACAAAAAATTTTCAAGGAAATACTTACCCATTTGATGGTTTAAAAACTACCTTAAATTCAGAATATAGGGTCAATGGGTCTTGCACACAAAATGAATTTTCGCCAGTGCAAGATACCAGTACAAAATGTAAACGTATATTTAGAAGGACTGCATTTTAACAGATAGAGCAACGTTCCAGTATTGGGGATAAAAATATAATGTAATTGTTCAAGTGGATATTCGATTCCACCGAAAAAATAGCCTTTTTTATATACAGGAAAACAGTTTAAGGTAAAATGGTCATTGCCTTTTTATTTTTTTTTTTATTTTCTAAATTCATTTGACACTTTGATAGNNCCCCCCCCCCTCTTTTAATCCTTTGAAATTATCACTGGCATTAAGCTGGATAAGCCTAGGTGTTTCAAAAGTATGTGGGTGTGTGTGTATGTGTGTGATTGCCATGTAAATATTACTGTTTATTTATGCGCGACAGGTCTCACCGAAAAAATAAAGAAGCCTGTTCCTCAACATTCAACTGTGTTGAATAAAGTTTTCTCAAACTATTTTTTCTAACAAGAAGAACAAAAAAGTATTCAAATTAAGAAACAAACAAAAAGTGTGAATAATAATTATGATGGATTTCAATTTATTTCTCCATTTCAAAATTGGTTCGTGATGAAGTAAGGCCTATGAAAAAGTACTAATATTTGACCATTTGCACATCTTTTCTATATTTCAGTTCAAATATGTTTGAAAAGGCAACACAGATTTTTATTCATCAGCCCCTCCCATAAGTAAAGGAAACGATCACAAAGAAACAAGAACAGTGGTTATGTCTCTTACAACGATACAAACCTCTCCTTTTGAAAAACTATCGAGCATGGAGAAAAAGAGTCTGAAAGAAAACACAATGATTATTATTTCATTGACTCACTTTGTAATTTTAACAGTCAAGTAATTTGAAAGACCATTACAAGTTAGGAGTAGGCACGATCACACCAGGTTCATTTTTACTTTTGTTTGTTTAAATACTTGTCATTGCTGTCTTATTTCGTCATGAAAGTGCAAATTAGCGGAGAAGCACCCTCCCCCTCCCCCCTTAGACAAGCGTTGGTTTTGGCCTTGGACTTCTGAAAGTCTAAGGGACGGCAAGAGGTCATGACTCTTATTGCCTAGAATGCTCCCTGTATTTAAGAGAAATAAGCTTAATTTTGTTACGAAGCAACTGCTCATTTCTTCTATCCCAGATCCACCGAGAGCTTTTTTTTTCTGACAATCTCTTTCAGTGTTTTATGAGCTTTTGTTCTTCGCTAGCCATTAGCAGAGTTTGCTCAGAGGTTTGTAGACTGATGTTCTAAACAAGTGCCCTAATGCCAACATCTCTAGGCAATACCTAGGATTTGTGTCCAGATTTTTACAGATTCTTAATCAAGGCCTTATTAATAGTATTTTACTGTTCTATATGTATTTGCCTCTTCTATTTACTTCTCGTGTAGTACTGTAAGTTTGGCCAAGATGTTTCGTCGAGTAGTACTTCAATAGAATTCGATGTCAGGCCCCATTCCTGTGTCTTGGACGACTTTAGGGTGTTTGTTCCATTCAAATATATCAGCTGAAAAAAATTATTCTCGGTCGTCACAACCATCCAGTCAGCTCTTCCTTTGGATATTCTATATCCATACTAGTAGCTCTTCCACACCAGGATTTGATTCCACCCTCTTATGTAAAGGCCCCTGCCTTTATTGGACGGGCAAACTTTTTGTTTCACATAATACTGTATCAAGTTCAGCTGCGGCGCACTATATATCAAATGGAGCAAAAGACCCACCCGTGAATTTTTTTGGAAATTTCTATTGCTTAAGGAACCTCCCCTTCAACCGCCTCCTGGAAAAGGGGAAGCGGGGTTGCGTCGAGTTGCATATCATGTTGCACAGGCTTGTCATGGTGCTGTAAAATGGCTCTGTGCCAATGCGGTGGTACTATGGCTAAAGAGAAAATCTTCACCAACCAAGGCTATGCGTTATTATAAAAGCATGTTCAAGAAATTACAGCCATGCTGGTAGGATTCCCCTGGAAAAAAAATAGGTCTCTGGATCAAGATTCTGTCCTGCTCCAGCCTCTCACTTGTAAGTGAATTATACGAAGTGCGAGTATTAGAGCTTGATAACGATTTGTGACACTTTGTGCCCTTGTTTTTCATTTTGATTTGGCGATTCCAGTCAAGAGCTTTGTGTAAAGCAGTAAACTATGACTTTAATTAAGATAAATAAGTTTGCTTTTGTCTGACTGTTTTAATAAATGTATGAATGTTATGATGTAAATTGATGAATCACGTCGATGCCTTACTCTTTCAACCATGCACTCGGTTAAAATTGGAGGAAAAGTTACAATTAATTAAGTAGCTTGGTCCTCATCAACTGAACGATTTTGAGCTTTTTAAAAAAAAGACTCGTACATTTTCCAATTCATGATACGAACAATTTGACCGGCTTTCAATGAGTTTTCAATCGAATTGATCCAAATTAATGCATGAATACCTGGTAATCACGAGGTTATTTTAAATTCTACATGTACTTTCCATAAAACGATTTTTTTTCTGCACCACCCTAGTTATACTCCACGCACCGTCGCTGGTCACTACGTGTACCTCCCCTGGCTTAGACCATTTTTTCGTCTGAAAATAATTAAACCTATCATATTTAAGAATGAGTTTAAAAATATATTTTTTTTCACTGCATTGAAATCAACACAACTTTTAATTTTGCAGCTGTCGGCAGACATTAATCTATGATGCACGTTTTAGTGTGCGATAAACTGTCCAATATCGATACATCGTTATGTCGCCCTTCTTTTTCCAATAGCGAAAGTAGATGAATTTGTTTCTCTTTCCTAAAATGGCAAGAGTTCCTACCAGGAATATCACGTGACTATTTCTGTTCCTCTCAAGGCAGAGGCGCGTCAAAACAAAATGGCGACCGAGGACTCGATAACAAGTAAGTCTGTTACATTGATATTATAAAGAATTTTAGCTCACACTATGCAATGTTTTAATTTTTAGATGCGTTGAAAGAACAGAGACACTAAGTCAAGATTGTGTTAGCTTGGTATTTAGCGTTTCACGTCGCTCATATTCACTCAATTCGGCATCGAATTTAACATTGGCCGACCTTATTTTCCCGAACGCTCGGATATATATAATCTAGATCTAGAGGCCAACCTTATTTTCCCGAACGCTTTACGTTATATAAAGAGAAAGAGAAAGAGAGTTCAGTAACACCGGCATATTTGTACGTACACTCAGCTGATGAAGTTAAACCTGGAAGCACGGGTTCCCTTGAAGTAAGTTAAGTGCCATTGCGACTTTTTGTGTTCGGGAAAATAGTCACTTCGTTTAACATGATTGATCGATTGATCGTTCACTTCTAGTCTAGAATATAAAAATGCAGACTCTTAGATATTAGTCAAGATCAAGATCTTTAGATGTATAGGACAATCAGAATGAAAGTAGGGGAAGTAAGTATTTATAAATAAAATTAAAAGAGTGCAACTTTTACGGGGGCAAGCCAACTGACTTCTACTTATAGATCTAGATCTACTTCATGTGCTACCAACAAAATGAAGAGCTTGTGTGTGTAAAATTGGGCATAAATATTTTGTGTGAAGGTGAACGTAGCACTATTTAGAATAGAAATTGCTTCATTTTGTCGGTAGCCTGTAAACTTAGATCTAGAAGTAGTGGAAGTCAGTGGGCCTGTCCCTAGATTATCCCTCATGTCATAAATTGATAAATCTCCCGCAACCTTTTCATTTTATCAGTAGCCAGTTGATAGTCCCCAGATCATCGCCCCTATTGTAGCCCAAGATGTTGTAATGTTTCTATTGCGAAAAATGTTAAAAATTCCAATTTTTTTCAAATGTTGATCGTGTGTGTACTTTTAGTTTTACCAAGACTTTCACCTTAATTTTAAGGCTGACCTTGTTTACCTGAACAGACCAGATTTTCAAATGAAAGCACGTCGTTATGTGCTACAAGCAGAGACAAAGTCAACCTGTTGTCTAAGTCCCATCTGATTCTTCGTACAGCCAATGCGCAAACGGCTCAGTAGGGTTGCTTACCTTCTGTTGTTTGTGTGACCTGCATGGCCTTCAGTCACTCCTGTGAAGTGTGTTCAAAGTGAATGAAAAAAAAAAAACAGAAAATTTTAAGGAAGCCATAGACATATATATAAATCAATATATCCATCTTAAACAATGGTTGTCTTGAACTGTCATCCCAATGCACTCGAAGCGGAACCAAATGGATATAAGAAAGTAAGGATTGGACCTTTTCCAGGAGTGTTCGTAATTTTAAAATGTTAAATTGTTTCTTTTCAGGCATAGATTCTAGGCCTACTTTATAAATTTCATCCTGTCTTATGCACTCAATACTGAGATTCTCCTTCTTAGGCAATATGAATGCTTGAATTGAGCCAAATTCATTGAGATTTAAATTTACTTTAAATCGCAAATTTAAAAAAATGTGATGTTCACTTGTATCATATTGCATGGGTTCTGCACGCATATGTAAAGTTAAACAACAGATTGTTTAATAAAGTGTGTCTGTATTATTGCCTATATTAGCCTAGAGGCCTCCTTTAATAGTATAGAGTTGTTTTTTTTTTTCTCTTATCAGCTGCACTTGTTCACATGTTGCTAGCCTACAAGGTTGGGGGCGGGGATCCCTGATGGTGGTTGATCATGATTTCCCACACTTTAGTGTCACCCATCAGGACTATGGGATTTTTAATTGGCTATATATTTGATTGATTGATTGACTCAATTTTTAACAGTTTCAAAATAGGCACAAGGCCATTTAGCTGTTAATAATTAAAATACATAATTGTATTAAAAAAACAATGCATAAATTAACGACAACCTCAAAATTTAAGTGAGGAAACTTAACAGAAAATTCCTGATGGCAAGAAATTAAATACGATGGCCAAAATTATTATTAAATATGGCACTATTTAAATTTGAAAAAAATGATATATCTGAGGACTTATCTTAAATTCTTGGTTGATTACTTGCTGCAAATTAATTAAATAGATGGGAATGGATGTACACACAATTGGCTCAGAGAGTTAAGTATAACTTTTTTCTGGTGGTTTGTTATCATTTTCATGTTTAAATCATTCCTCATTTTTTTCTTTCAGTATTATTAAATATGTCCTTGACAAACTGTTGTATGGTCTTAATTAATTAAAATTTTTTTGGGCATCCAACCATTATAAACCATCTTTCAAAAACGTTCTTTCTTTTCTGTTTGCAGGCTCAGCGCAAGCTTTGATGGGTTTAAAAGAAGGTAAAAGCTGTAAAACTTCATTAGCTTTAAAAGCTGAAATTATCCTTTAGCTATTGCCTTAACTCTTGTTTTTCTTAGAACTGTAATGGACTGTTAGTTTTCATGTTAGACTTTTTGCAAAGAAGATATAGAATCTCTTAACAATTATCATGTTACTACTAATACTCAAGAACACTACAGATAGGCTGGTGCATCCAAAAAAAGTTCAAACTATAGAATCCGATGTTGTTTTTTTCAGTCTCTCTAATTAAAAATACATTTGCCCAAAGTGGTGTGTTGACTTTCCAGGACTCACAATGCTCATGTTTGTTGAACATCTTTCCCATGTATCTTACATAGCGAATACATTTGTTTCCAGCTTTAGTTTATCAGCACATAACCACTAAAATATTTCTCCCCAGCTTTGACCCTCATAGCGCTACGCAGTTTTACTTTCTGACTATCACATGCAATTTCTTAGAATGTTTAAAATGCATCTTCTGACTTATTTGGACCAAGCTAAATTTTGTTTAAAAATGCCATAAGCACAATTTATCTTTCACCCTATGTTGAATGCAAGCAATCTCTATTTACATGAAGAAAGTAGACCAAAAAAAAATATTTTTGGCCTGAGTAGATATTAGTACGAAAACCTAAGAATTCCACTTGAGCTAAACATTATGTTATTGTTATCCTAGTTTTAACTTTTGTCTGTTAAGGCAGAGATGATTGAAGGAAGGGAATGAGATATATAATATATAAAGACTATTGTAATTTACATCATCTTTTATTTTTTTTTATTTCTCAGGCCTGGGATCTCCACAAAGGCCTGGTCATTATGTAAGTTTAAGATTAATTTTCGTTGGCAAATATTTTCAGTTGTGTGCTTTTGGAACTTTTCTCCAAGACATTTCAAAATTTTTAAAATCAAGTGTAATCCATCCACACAAAATAAGTTGTCTATTGGGAATTGTCCAACTGGATTTATGAAAAAAAATATTCAAAATTTTTTTTTATGTAGCAAAAAAGTTTGTTTATTTTACAAATAGCTATACTTTAAAGGTCTGCAAAGAATTTTTTATCATGATCTCTTGAACAACTTTTTTTTCCATGCCTTGGTTAAAGTTTTGTATACATTTATGCTTTCTTTTTTCTTTTTTTTTTTGCATTGTAAATTTAAGAAAATAGATCTGAGGTGTTGGTCTGTGCATGTTTGTAAGATATATTTTTGAGATTTTCTTGTTCATTTGTATCATTTAAATCATATTTTTCATTAATGCCAAGCTGTCACTTTTTAATTGTATGAAAATTTTGATTGGTCCTTTACCTTCTGTACAAAAATTTCAGCCTCAGCGGATCAGAAAAAAGAATGCGCGTTTTTTTAATGATGATGAAGAGACAGATTACCAGATGAGCCATTCTCCAAAGAAGCGAATCTCCCAGCTCCCCTTTGTAAGTTTTAAATTTTCTTTTCCTTTTTGTTTTTAACTCTATGTTTTTCTTTGAGGGTGAGCTGTGTAACTTGGATAAATGTGTTGTATTCCAAAACATATGTTAAACTGCGGATCTATATCACTGAGTTGAAATAAGTTCTGAAATTAAAGAGGCAAAAATTACCTTTGCTTCAGGCCTGTAGAAAGTTTTACACCTAACAGAATGAATAGTTTTGACTTGTTTAGTATAGAATTTTTGTTCAAAGTCAATCAAGCAGAACTCTCTTAAATTGTATGTGGGGACATATTTTATGTTCTGAGACCAGTCCTAAGAAGATGGTCGTCGCATTTAAAAAATTTTAAACCATTGAATGGCTTGAAATTCCTTTCTTTGCTGTTTGAATTAGTTACAATGGGATCAAGATGTGGGACTTAAGTTTTCTAAAACTTGCACTTCAAAGAGGGGAAGAGAGAGCTCAGAATTTTTTCTCAAAAATAGTATTTGCAACATCTAACTTGTATCAAGACAAAATGTGTTTTTAGATATCAGCTAGACTACAATAATAATAAGGAGAATACAATGACAATAAGGAGAAGCATCAGCATACTAGTTTGATGTTGCTTCTCAAATTTTTCTGCAGCAAAATATGAAAATGTTTTTTTCTTGGGCTGGCACATAGCCTTACAAGTACTACAACATGGGAATTCACTCTGCCTTTCATTTAGTAAAAATTCATTCATAATTGTTGTGAACTATTTGCCAACAAAAAGCACTTATTATAAAACTTTAATCTTAAGCTGTTCCTACAGCATACGTGATTGGCTAAGAACTGCTCTTATTTTGAAACAGTGTTATGATTACTGGTTTAGAATTGGGCAATTTTTTTATTCCCTTGAGACTAAATAGTTCAGTGATATTGAGTTATTGGTACTAGATGCTGTTCGCACAAATGAAATATATAGATTTACCACACTTCAAAAGTCTATCAATTTTCATTCTATCACCCTTTTCCTCATAAAAAAGATGGGCAACTTGGGAAAAGGGAACAAAGGCCTAAACCTGTTTTGATTTCAGGACCTGTTCCCATTCTCTGTTTATAGTTTCCCCATCAAATTTTCTGTTTTTCAAGAGCTAAAATGATAAAGAAAGATCACAAAATTTTAAACACATCACTCTCAAAACAACTGGAGTAGTTGAATTGGTTAAGGTCAGTCTAAATTTCCAACTAGGCAAAATTGTGCTATTTAACTATACATCACCTTCCTTGGACAATAGCAGCATCCAAAACTGTATACAGTTCACGTAGAAAGACACTGCCTCCGTCTAATACTAGATATTCAGTTAATGATGTCTTTTTGAACATCGCGGGTTCGACGGAGGGCCTAAAAGCCTGAGATCACCTTGTTATGGACTGGCTATATACAAAAACCCACTCTTTTTGAACTTTTGAGAAGAAAAAAAAAATACTGAACATTTGCCCTCCGACATCAATAGACATTGAAATGAACCCTCTCTCATTCTCAGCAAGCTGCGCCAGCACCACCCAAAAGACCCGAGCCTGTCAGCAGTGGGTTTGATGTTTCTATTGCACATGCTACTGGTCAAAGGCTGCGAAACCTTCTCAAGTTGCCCAAAGCACACAAATGGGTCTGCTACGAGTGGTTTTACTCAAACATAGATGCGTAAGTTATCCTAGGCACTGATGTAAGGGAACATGAGATACCAAGTCTTTTTATGCTGATGTAAGAGAGCATGAGATTATTAGTTCTAAACAACCGTATTCACTGCAACTGTGCTTTTTTGTAGGAAGACTTTTGATTTTGCTATCTAGGCAGAAGAATTCTAGACCATTTTATTGACTATAACTGTGGTTTTTTTTTTTTAACACATTCGATTATGCTAATTAGACTTAAGTCTAAATGTGGTCTAGAGTGCATGAAATTTTTTTTTCACTTTAAAAAAGAAATTTTCATGCCGATTGATAAAATTAAATACATTTCAAGGGAGCAATGCAAATTCTTACAATGGTTCTAAACTGATGTGATCAAATGAACAGCAAAAATGATTTAAAAAAAAAAAAAAATTCTTTCTAACAGTCCACTGTTTCTTGGAGAAAATGATTTCTGCATATGTTTGCGAGAAAGCTTCCCACAACTGAAATGTAAAAAGCTTAGGCGAGTTGAGTGGAACAAGATTCGAAGACTTATGGGCAAACCGAGGCGGTAAGCAAAAGTTTTTTTTTTTTTCTTTGTGTTGTAGAAGGTTAGAAAGAACGCACTGCTTTTTGACTTTCAATAATAATACATTAGAAGTCAGTAGTAATTAGAAGAATAATTCAGGTTAACAATTGGTAGAATCATCATCAAGTGTCTTGCCTATATGTTTGGTTTGGTTAGTCTCCACATTTTGATCTTCAGTTGGTGTCGGTACATATCACATGATCAAGTTTCTTGCTTGTTTGCCCTGTCCTTTTTCTTTAATCTTTTGTCAGGGTCAGAATCTATAAATCCATCCTATTTTGGTTTTTTTTTACGCACCTTTTCCTTTTAATTTTCTCTCTCACCATTCTTAAGTAGTGTTTGTGTCACTAGTAACTCATCACTAATAAAGAAGATGATGAAGAGGCCTTCACAAAAGATAGGTAGTTTGTTTTGAACACCTTTTGCTGTAAGGTGATGACTGAAAGATTTCACAGTCTATAAACATCTTGGATCTTTTTTTTTTTGTCTGTAGCATTCATGATCGTTGAATACCTTTGTAGATTATAGCTTGGTGATTGCTCTTGCAATTCTGTCATATTGAATCTAAAGAACATCATGCATTTGAATATATTAAAAAACATTTATGTGCTGTCAGCACAAAAAGAGATGTTATGTGACAGGAGCAAGTGTTGAAAATGCTGGGTCTTAACATCTTTAAATCTCTGGTTAGGATTCTCTAAGAAGCATAAAATCTATTTTTCCATGGTAGATTTTTTCACAAAACATTTCATTTTGTAATGACATCACATATTTTTCTTCACAATCCCGGCTACAAAAAATCAATATCTTTAGAGGAAAATGATTTCCAACAGTAGAAGCAAAGACCTGATTGATTGATTTCCCAATATCTTCACTCACATTGCTGAAAAAAATTTTCCAGGTGTTCGTCAGCTTTTTTGGCTGAAGAGAGGTCTGTGCTGGAAGAGAGGAGGGAAAAAATTCGCCAGCTGCAGCAGAGAAAAGTATCAGAGTTTAGCTTCATCAAAGATTTGCCTGATGAAATACCCCTCAACCTTGTCATTGGAACAAAAGTGACAGGTATTTCTTTAGTTTGACCTCAAAAGAACAAACAAATTTTTTAATTCTTCTTTTTGGATTTCAATTTAAAATTTATAGAAGAGGTAGGTGTTGCTGAAGAGCACAGCAGTATTTACAAAAGCTGTTTGAATGTTTTGATTTACATGGATTGATTCACAGAGTTCAGTTTTACATGCAAGTGATTTGTTTCAAAATAGTTTGCAGCCATGCTTTGAAACTTATCAGTTCATGCTTCCATTCTTCTTTTTTCATTGGATCATCACAGCTCGATTGCGGAAACCACAAGACGGATTGTACACTGGCACAATAGCGGCTCTTGACACAGCAGACAGTTCATATAGGGTCACATTTGATAGGCCTGGTTATGGAACACATTCAATTCCTGACTATGAAGTTTGGGTAAGCATTAATTTCATATATCTCTTTCAATAATAAATGGATTCAACTGCAATCTCAAAGAGAGGAAAGAAAAGAATGCTTTAAAAATACCATAATATACCTGAAAATATTGTGGCTTTATCAGTGTCTAAATATTAGTTTTCATCCACTAATATAGGAAATGGTTTAAGGTCATGATTGCTTTTGTGTTTAACATTTGTGAAAGTACAGTGGTCAATATTATTTGCTTGCCCATCATAAGCCTACAGCTTTTTGTTGAGTGAAATTGAATTATTAAGTATAAAAGTGTCCATGTTGCATTGATTTTGGGTCATCTGCACGTGATTGATTTATTTGACTTCCTGTTGCCCCGAGGTTATTTTTAAGGAAAACATACTGTACATAGTTTTTTTTTCTAAGTCCACCGGTATATAAATGGTTTATTGACCTGAAGGCATAATAGTCTTCTCTGCATAAGTTTCACATAAAGCTTAGGTGACATAAAACCAATTTGAAGGCATAATATATTATTTGTATGTAAGGCCTCCCATGCAGCTTTGAAATAATGGCCGGTCAATTCAATCTGTAAGGTTTTTTTAGCTTTACACTTTTTTATATCATAGTTGACGATTTTATTAACTAATTTCTTTCATTCTTGTGCTTATTTTTTTTATTTGCATTAGAAGTAATAAAATCCTTGCTTTCCAGCTTTTTTTTTTTCCTTGCTTATATGAAGTGGTCCTTTTTTTTGTGCCCTTTGATTTTCTCCACTGTGCGGAATGTGATCTGTGTATAAATTTTGTCGTTTTTTCAGAGTGAGGACACGCCCGACACCATCCGCATCTCCAGCTTTCAGGAGAAGCCTACAAGATCTATGGTAAAACAGCAGTTGGTGTTACCCACTCAGCCACTAAAGTTTGTGCCAAACTTTATATCACCATCTTCAGGATTGGTAAGTTTTTTTGTTTTTTTTTTTAACTCTAGTTTTAAAGAATTGGCTCAATAAAAACTGCAATATAAAAAGCTTCATTGACATGATTTGGAAAAAGTAAAAAATTAGATTTCCTAATATTCTTTACTGAGATGTGTTCAAACTTCTCCCTCTGAGTGGCCAGTCACATCTTGCTCATGCTTGGATAACGTATATAGATAAAAAAGAAATTGATTTGGAATCAGCAATGCAAAAGCAATTTGGCCAACCATACGAGGATGTAGTAAACTGAATCAAGAACTAGATTTGAAACTTCAAATAGAAATTTGAATGTTTCAGTTTGAGCACAGCGTAACAGATTCAACATAAAACTTTTTTTTTTCTTTTTCATTTCCTCTAGCATTCTGTAGACGATGTGTCCATCAGAACCACGGTAAGCTTAATTTTTACTTCATCTATTTTTACCTACCACTGTATGCTATGCTTGTTTTAAGGGCACTTTCCTAGGCATGTTCAGAGATGTTGCATTGCCTGTTATCTGTTTGAGCACCACTTTGCCACCAAAATAAAAATAGGCACCATCATTCACAGGGAAAAAGAAAAACATATCAAGATCATGAAATATGAAAAAAGTATGAATTTAAAAGTAAGAAACACATTTACAGCCATGAAAAGAAATTCAAAGCTAACCTTCCGACAATATTCAAGGAATACGAAAACCTTTTCATCAGCTCTTGAATGCTTTGAATCGTGGACAATTTTTTCCATTGTTGCAGCTGTTGTGTATAAAATTTTGCTTGTTCATTTTTAAGGTGACTTTTAAGACATCCTCCATTACACTTCCATCTTCAAGCATTGTGTCACATTTCCTTATAACTGACCAGGACGTATAATTAATGCAACTTCATCTTTGCATTAAAAATGATTCTTGAATAGCTAATCTTTTATAACATTTTCATTTTTTTTTTTTTGTTGCTAAAATTCAAACTGTTACAATTTTAACAATGTGGTCTTGGAACTTGAGTTCCTTATATAGTCACTATTTAGTCACAGCTTATTCTAATTATTCAAACTTTGTTGTTTTTCTGGAAAAATAAAGAAGAATTGCTGGTTCATTTAATAGTCACAGCTTATTGTAACTATTCAAACTTTGTTTTTTTTTTAGTATAGCTGTAACTGTACTTGGAAAGTAAAGTAGAATTGCTGGTTCATTTAATCTTGTCAAAGTTTTTTATTTCTTTCAACTTCAGTCTCAACTTTTAAGGTCAAGACCAATTTATCAGTATAATTCAAAGTTTTTCAAGTAAAATTGTCATATTCTTTTCAATTCATTGGTGATGCTTTTGTTATAAATGGTGGTATAAATGACTATAATCTGCTGAGCACATTTTCTTGTCAAACTTTCAGAATCATATGTCACTGGGGCTAGAGCAACCATCCCCTTTTAAAGGCAAGCTTGTCAGCTTAGAGGGAGGAACTTATGGTGGATTCCCAATAAAATTTCTCGTGCTTGTGGTGAGTACTTTTTATTTACAGAGTAAAATATGGCGATTGATATCACCTTTAATGTGGATCTACTAACCACTATTTTTGTTTTAGTGATTTAATTTTAGAATGAGGCTAAATAACTTCTGAAATGAGATGAGAAAATGCGGAGACTTGCCTTTAAAAAAATTTAGTTAGAGTTGTTTCAATATGTGTATAAAAATTATGATTAAAATCTTCATAGTGCAGTTTACACTTGTTAAAACTTATCTTTCAGACAAGGCTGTCTAAAATCTTGAAGGTGAAGAAGGACTGGATCGACCAGCTGAGCTCCATGAATACAACTGCGGAGAAACGGGTAAATCTTCTGATATTTTTCTTTTGTGTGCCAATTTTCCCCTTCATAGTTCTGTAAAATTTTGATTGGAAATTTCACCTTAAGCATTCGTGTTCCATATGTTTTTTTCATGGCTCAAAAGTTATGTAGAAAAATTTGTTACATTTTTTTTCGTGCCAATCTTTTCTTTTTTTGACTTCTGCCAACACTACAGTTTCAGTCAATATTTTTAATTTGTCATATTTTAAGAAAAAAATAAATGCGAATGCAAATAGGTTGTTCGTTGCCTTTCCTTTTGTAACTTGTATGTGTGTGTGTGTGCCATTTTGTTGATTCTTAAAAAAGGAGATTAATTCTCATTTTTTCCCTCCCTGATTTATAAACAGTTCCAGTTCATGCAGATAATTTTACTCATCTTTATGCTTTTCTTTCACATATTTCTCATCTTTAAATCGGCAGAATTCTTTTCAAGAACCGATATCATATGAGTTTAAGAAAACCTATGCTGGCATTGTGCTGGAGCTGGAGAGACTGAACAAAGATTTGAATGAGTATCTGAACGGCGTCCAGACATACTGCTTGGATGTAAGAATGCTCAGTAAAATTATTTGATGATAATGTCTGATGTGAACACAAAATGATGAAAAATTACAATGTAGTCCTTTTTATTATAATCATGATCAACAAATTATCTGGTAATTTTGATTTAATTTTTTTTCAAGTTCCAAACTTAAGTTTTTTAGTCTTACTTGTAACTTAACTCTTAACTTTTGGACTCTCAGCAGATCAAGTTTGTAGGACACCATGGTTGTATATTGTTCTCCATTATGATGTTTCAATGGTGCCTTGAATAATCTTTGCACTCATGTAGTTTTTTAAATGATGTTATTTTACATCAATATAACCTTTTTTTTAATATGAGTTTCTGATACATCATGCAAAAACAATAATTTCAAATACATGGACTAACTTCTAAGAACACATTCTTTGAAAATAATTATTTTTCATCATGCCCAAAAAACTTCTACAAGCTAATAAATAATACATGTTTATTTTATAACGTGAAAGATAAATGAATTAAGACCTTGTTTCTCCAACATGTATTTCCTCTGCATGATATGGTATGAATACAATTGGACTCATTACAATTTTCTTTTGAAACTGTGTCATTAGACTGTCATTTCACTACAGGGATTAAATTTCTTTCTTCTTTCTTCATGTCTTTTAGATATGTCTGCATGAATTCTGCTTTAATATTGGAATATTTTCAGATTGCCCCAGAACTTGGTGTGGTGCCAGCAGAACCCCCATCAGAAATCAGGAGAAAATGTGATGAAGAGGCTGGGAAAACAGTTGCA
>BLXT01007705.1:2182935-2194883 GCA_019648995.1 Plakobranchus ocellatus
ATAACTCAAGGGAAGCAGGAGAATTTAGCATCGACTTCCAGTTTATTACGAAATAAAAAAAAATTCTGGTCTTAAAATAGTCATTCTCATTCAAAGTTAAAAAAAATACCCTACATGGCATGAATACAGATAAACCAGATCTTATATTTATATTCAAATCATTTGAAGTAAGCCTACTGAGTATGTCTTGTAAAGTGCATTCCTCTCAATTTCCCATCTCATAATTTGACATTTTTTTTTCATGCAATATCTCACAATCTAACATTTCCCCCTTGTGGAAAAGTCCCAACTACACTTTCTTCAATGTTGATAAAAATGTTTTTAGATTGACATTTTGGTTAACTCATTTCTCTCTGTTCCACAAACTTTCTTCTCCATTACTTGATAAAACAATCAAGTGTACCAAAAACATCTGATCTTTACCCTCTCTCTCGTGGCGAACAGAAGGCTTCTTCAGGACTGTTACTGTTAGCTTTCATTTCCATTTGTGAAGGATAAAGAAAGAGAATATAGACATAGATAGATAGATAGATAGATAGATAGACAGATAGATAGCTAGCTTGCTAGCTAGATAGATAAAGAGAGAGAGACAGAGACAGTGGGAGAGAAGAGAAAGAGAGAGAGAGGGGGAGAAAGAGAGAGAGAGAAAGAGAGAAAGAGAGTAAGAGAGATAGACAGAGAGAAAGATGAAAGGAGAGAAAGATGAAGAAAAATAGAGCAAGAGAGAGCCATCAAAATATGAATCAGAGAAAGGAAAGGTGGGTAAGCTGAGACAAGAGTCTAATTTTGCTATGCTTGTGAAAGTATGAAACTAAATAATGAAATGTTTCGAGACCATGCAAACAGTTGGAAATATTATTCTGACTGACAATTGATTTAACCTCGAACTTCATTCTGTAGGATCTACAAAAATGAAATCAGAATTCAGATGATTGAAGCCAAAAGTATAAGCAATTTAAGTTGATTGAAAAGCATCTAATGTGAGGGAAAAAAACCACCCCAAAACTGTAAGTGAGTTTTCTCAAAACGGTTAAAGCACTTATAGGTGAGACACAATCCATTAGGGTTAGTCTGGAGACAATATCATTTCTTAGAGGTGACACCCAAATGAATAGGACTTGTCTGAAGATACATCTTTTTGTTCACTCTATAATCTCTTCTATTGACATTCTGGTGACTATACATGCAAGGTTTAGATCTGTTTCAAAGCTCACACTCAACACCTTCTGAGATATGAGAAACTAACTTAAGACTTGATTCTAAACCCAAGTGATAAGACATGCTAAGCACACAAAGAGATCATTCAGAAAACAAAGTGATCACAGTTGAGACATTTTTCAATATCTGTTTTTGTGCTTTTCTCTGCCCTGCTGTAGGCGTTAAACATCAGCTAGGAGCATAGAAGCTCTAGACAAAGGTATGCCATCATCTCATGCCTGTTTCTCATAAGTTGACTTTCTCTTCAGTTGACATACACGTCAGAGCCCCTTGAATGTCTGATTATCAGATGTGCACTGAGTGACCTACAAAATTACCCTGGTCTTAAAGTGTTCATAATTTCATATAAATTCAAACGTATAGAACATCCAACAATCAAATCACATATAAGTTGCTTATCTCAACTTATAGAATAGTCAACACTTAAATCACATATAAATTGCATTTCGCCAAAAGTATTCATATAATAATAATTCAGACATACAAAATACCATTCATTGGAATTTGTTTTGCCTGAAAGAGCATGCACATAATTATACTTATTCAATCACAAGTCAGGAACAGCTCTACTTACCCATTCATATATATGTGTGGTGGCACCACAAACAAGACTTACTGCAGAACATTGACGATGAAAAATAGTGTTTTGACGATTCCTAGAGATCAGGAACTTCAGATTGTAAGTTTGTAGTTCATTAGACACCACAAGCTCTCATGTAGGCTCTAAGAAACATCAGGTGATGAAAAAAAGCTCAAGAATTACAACAGCTCTACCTGTACCTATGTCAACTGTTGCTGCTGCAAAACCTCTCGTTTTGTGATGTCACCACACAAACAGCCAGTTTTCCAAGGAGAAATATTCTCATTAAAATAACTTAATTCTGGATGACACATAATCTTTTGTTTTGTTCATGTTCAAGCATTTATATGCAAAATAGACAGATAAAATTGCAAGCAAAAAAAAAAAACAACCAACCCAACAAATTGCCATCACCTTGAAGCAAATTCATGAGTCTTCTGTTGAAAGAAAATTGGAAGTGTTTCCTGACAAAAAAAAGTATAAACCATTTTAAATAAAAATGAGAAAAAGGATAAAAAAAACTTTTTTTCATTTCATATCATTTTACTTTTTCCATTATTTAATTTATTATAGAGTCTGTATCATCAATTCGTCGAATAAAAAAAAATGTCCTATTGATAGATATAATCAACATAATCTTTACACCTTTCAAGTGGCATAAAGCATTTTGCCATGAACCCCTTCAAATGTAAATTGTTGTGATGTGTGCTTAATTTGAAGTGCTTGGGAACTCAAAATCTGTGTGAGGTTTTGGTGCATTAACTTTAACTAGGTGAAGAAAAAAAATAGAAAATATGAAAAAAATTAATTTGTCCTGGTTCATATCAGAGAAAATTGCCTACACTTTAACAGGCACAAAGATTGATCAGCAGTCAAAAAACTTCAAATTGTGAATAAATACATCATTTTCTTAACAGCTAAGAAAAATACCCATGCATATATTAAGAACGATATAAAACTGTAGAGGTAGAAGTACGCTAAACTGTCAGAAGACAATGCTGAATTTTGTGTTAACAGTAGCCAAAAATGACGCAGACAGCACAGCTCCATTAGCATCCAGCTACAAGTGCAAGCTGTCAGACTGTTGCTGCAAATAACCTTAAAAAACCTTCCTACATCTATAGCTGCTTAGTTTCCTGTATCAACAATACTCGTTTGATTCTTCACACCCGCAGCCACAGGAGATAAATACGGATCTCATGCTGGTCCACTTTACTTGCTGTTCAAGTCATCTTCAAGCTCCTGTTTCATCATGAGCTCCCAATAGAGGCCTCGCTGGGCATTGAGCTCTGTGTGAGAACCCATCTGCGGATAAATAATGGGTACATAATATATGAGCAGTGAGAGAAGAAAAAGGCTATTCAAGAGAATGGAAGTATCAGCCGAATTCAATAAAACAACTACACTAATGAAAAAAAAATACCTTTTTTTTTTTCAAATCATGAAAAGTTTGGAAAAAGTGGCATCTTGAGTTGATTCTTCTTCTTGTTTGAAATGCTTCATCATAAAAAATTGTCGGCATCTTAATTCATCCATTCTTGAGATAAGGAAATAATGACGTCCAAAAGGAAAAAAGACTTGGAATTGAAAGAAAACGAAATGTTTTATGACAAGTTGAATGATAGCCATTCTTGACATTTTTACTTTAACAACATAAAAATCAGTTTTTGGATAGATGCTCTTAACAAGACAACCATTTCATCACCCGGAATGAGATTAGATGCTGCAAAGTAAATTACATGCAGCTAAAAATTGAAAAAAAAAAATCAGTTGCGGTGGGTGGGGAGGGGGGAGGGGGTTAGAGAATGATTTGGTTTATAATTTTCCCTTGTTCTCACAAATTTGAAAATGATTAATAGCATGCCTCTGTCATGAAACCTTTTGTAAATTTTTGGGAGAACAAGATCCCAGATTGTATAGTGACAACGATAAAATAGACCAGACAATGGTTGGGAAAATGAATAGTTGGCATACAATTAAAGTGACTACTGGATCAGGCAGGATGATGCAAAAAAAAATTTTTTGGGATCAATAGAGACAAGCAGTCTGGTCCTATGATGGATAAGCATTTGAAGACAGAGGCCACAAGATAGTTATCAACTTCAGCCTCAAGGGATGCATTCAAGGAATAATGTGGCTTACATTACAATATAGTATCAATAATATTACAACCAACAACTTTGGTATCAAACATACTAACTGACGATTAGAGTACCAACTACATTTACTATCTCCTCTTTTTCTTTCTATCCTTATCCCTCTTTGTTTCTCTTCTTATGAGTATTTTTCTCTGCTTGTATACTAATTATCTCGACTAATTTCTCTCTCCTTTCCTCATCTAATATCTCCGCCTCTCTCTTTCCCCGTCTTTCTCTCTCTGCACCCATCTTCTTTCTCTGTCTAAAGCTTTCTCTTTTTCAAACATTTTCCTGCCCATGCACCCCCCCCCCCCCCCCCCNNNTCTTCTTAAATCATGTCCCTCCTCTCATATTTACTCTTTTTCTGCCCCTTCCCCCTAAAAAAAAAAACAAGAAAACCTTCTGCATTTCTTGTTCGTTTTCCATCTCTCACCTTGCTGCATCTTTTCTTACTCTCTAATTCTCTCTCTCTTTCTCTCTGTCTTGAGGGCTTTTTCCTCCTCTCATTTCTTTCAAAATAACCTCTCATCTCTTCAACAGCTTGTCCATCACTGTCATCAAGTGCCTCATCTACAAGAGTTGGCCGTAATGCTTCTACATTAAGCCTTAAACTGGGTTCCTGCATTAAAAGCTCATGGAAAATTCTCTCACCTCCATTATTCTGCCTTTAGAGACAACTGCAATGATATCTGCATTTCTGATGGTGCTTAATCTGTGGGCGATCACAAGTGTGGTCCTTCCTGCAGTGTATAAGGCGAGGGATTATTGACTTTGGAATCACAAGTTAAAAAGACAAGCTTTGAAATGGCGAAAACTGAAAAAAGGCAATGTGATTTTTTTCAACCAGAATACAGAATTTTTATAAAATAAAATTAGTATTTAAAATAAGGAGGAAAAAAATTGCTCCAACTCCTTTTTTTTTTGGCTCATAAGGCTGGTCTAAACAAATAGAGTGCTGATACCTACCTTTAATAACTTTTTCTAAAGCATCTTGCACCAAACGCTCCGACTCGACATCAAGTGCACTGGGTGAAAGAAACAGAAGGAAAAACACGGTATAGTTGATAAAAAAAATATAAGATGTTGACATCAAGTGCACAGGCCAGAGAAACAAGAAATAAAACATGGTATTTTTATTAACTGAAATTTATTGGCATCATTTTCTAAATATTCAGGTTTTATCTTACAAAGATCTTTTAGCCAAAAAGAGTTTGCATATGAAACACGAATTTCAAATGCAACAACAAGACTAGCTCCAATGTGACACCAATTAAAATATTATGGTTTAAATGAGACTTCCATGTAGAGAGCAAAACTTTCTTCAATTAAAATCTTTAATTAAGAAGTCACACTGTAAATAAAAGAAGAAAAAAAGTAAAAAAACTCAACATCATTTAATCTGAATTTACACCAACTTAATGCCTGTAATTTTTACCTACGGAGAGTAAACCCAACATAATTCAGGTGCTAAGAAAGACTGTGATTTACCTTGTTGCCTCATCCAGTATGAGTATAGAAGGATTTTTTATGAGAGCGCGGGCTATGGCAATTCTTTGTTTCTGGCCACCTGACACAGTGACACCTCGTTCTCCCAGAACTGTGGCATAGCCTTTGGGAAAACTCTGTATAAATCTGTCTGCATTCGCCAGCCTGGCTGCCTCCATCACCTAGAGAGACAAACATGTAGATGCTGATTCATTCATTTTCAAGGTTATTTGGAAATACATTTTGGTAATTTTCATGTTTTGACCACAAAATCATTTCGGTTTTTTACTTAGAATTCTTTCGTGATATGTAGATCACAGAAATAATTACTGCATATTTGTTGTAAAATGTTCAATACTACTATCCTCTTGAAATACTACCTATTCAAATAAAAGTCTCTACACTTAATAGAAAGTACATACAGCCTCACAAGCATGGTGCAAATAAATTCAAACGTCTGCCATGATGATGGCCTGACTAACCTCTGCATCAGTTGCCTCCGGTCTTCCATATCGAATGTTCTCCATCACTGTGGTTGCGAACAACACTGGCTCCTGGAATGAAAAAAAAAAAAAAAAAAAAAATTCAGCCGCAACTTTAACTCAAAAGTATGAATACATTGGAGCCCAAATAACTTGAATCCATATGGTCAAATTTACTCAGTGTTGAAACATTTTTTTTTTTCAAGTCACAGTTAGTTAAAAAAAAGAAGGTATATTTTTTTCACTAAGGATCAAAGATGATTTTGAAGTGAAAATGGCCACATGCAAGAATTTCAGCTTTAGCTTTAAAAAGTCACAGCCTATTTCCACCTGAAATTGAAACATTTTTTTTTTTGTGAGACAATTTTTACACATTATTACGAAAGTAATACAAACAGACTATAGCAGTTTTAAGACTTTGAAATTATATCTCAATACTCTTCCAAACATTTATTATCTCCTATGATTTGTTGCATTGGGATGTAAAAAAAATTATTCTTTTGCATCATGCAGCAAGACTAAGACGTATTAAATATATATGTGATGTCACCCCATTGAATTTAACTCTTAAAGTGTTTTTTTCTTTTAAATTTTAAAGTTTTTCTTCTTGACAAAACAATTAACACATATTTCTTTATAAATTTAGCCTAAGATTTAGCCAAAAAGGAATGTCTTTCTATTTTAAAATGTAAAAATATTTCCATACACAAAGGAATTGAAAATGACTGTCAAAGTCAAAATTCAATGTTAAGTTTGCAACTGGCACACAAGACCCTTATGATGCAGAAGAAGCTGTGACCAGTTAAGAGAAAGTTTTTATGATACAGAGACCGCTTTGACTAGATCAAGAGTTAAGATAATTGATGGTGGGCATACAGTTTCAGCTCACCTGGGTGATGAAACCAATAGCTTGTCCACGCAGCCAAGCAGGGTCAAGCTGCCGCAGGTCATGGCCATCTATAGTTATTGACCCTCCACTCACATCATAGAACCTCTCCAGAAGAAAAGCCACAGTGGATTTGCCTCCACCAGATAAACCCACCAGAGCGACAACTTTTCCCCCAGGGATGTGCAGGTTGAAATCCTCCAGCACCGTTTGCTGCAAGAAAGAGAACCAAAGACAATTGACAAGATAGAGGAGCTGATAACCAGGCATCAATACCTGGTATATGATGAAGTTTAGAACCTAGGCCAAGATGTCTGTAAATCTATGGTAAAATATATTGCAGAGTTGATAAAAGCACACCTTCAGAAATGTCTCACTTCATTTCACAACTGTATTTTGGCCAACATCAAAGATGTACATATAAGGTTAAGGGTGTTTTAAAAACATAATAGGAATAAGTGTCTAGCAATCAAATTTAAAAATTTACAAGCCAAAAATAAAAATTACTTCTGAATGCCTCTCTCAGTTTTATGCTATCAGTTTTATTCTGAAATAAAAATAAAAAGCCATGTTAGATACAAGTCTTGAGACAAGGTAATCTAAAGTGAAAACAGCTTGTGAACTAATTCCTTTCATGGTTTGAATATGGTTCAACTATGTCTTGACTTTCACAGGGATGCTTTACAACCATGAATTTATGTAATTTGTTTCAACACATAAGAAGGATTATATCCTCAAATTACATTCGAAAACATCCTGTAAGTTAACTCAAAAAGTATGCTGTATAAATTCATTGTATCTGCTTCCTTCCTGGGTAAGAACCATGAGGTTATGTGCCAGAATTCTAGACAGAAGCAAATTGTAAGAAGGAAAATATCCTTAATTTACGTTTGAAAACATCCCGTAAGTTAACTTAAAAGATATGTTGGTATAGATTCATTGTATCTGCTTCCTGCCTGTGTAAGAACCATGAGGTTATGTGCCAGAATTCTAGACAGAAGCAACACATAAGAAGGAAAATATCCTCAATTTACGTTTGAAAACATCCTGTAAGTTAACTTAAAAGATATGTTGGTATAGATTCATTGTACCTGCTTCCTGCTGGGTAAGAACCATGAGGTTATGTGCCAGAATTCTAGACAGAAGCAACACATAAGAAGGAAAATATCCTCAATTTACGTTTGAAAACATCCCGTAAGTTAACTAAAAGATATGTTGGTATAGATTCATTGTACCTGCTTCCTGCCTGGGTAAGAACCATGAGGTTATGTGCCAGAATTCTAGACAGAAGCAAAACATAAGAAGGAAAATATCCCGTAAGTTAACTTAAAAGATATGATGGTATAGATTCATTGTACCTGCTTCCTGCCTGGGTAAGAACCATGAGGTTATGTGCCAGAATTCTAGACAGAAGGAACACATAAGAAGGAAAATATCCCGTAAGTTAACTTAAAAGATATGATGGTATAGATTCATTGTACCTGCTTCCTGCCTGGGTAAGAACCATGAGGTTATGTGCCAGAATTCTAGACAGAAGCAACACACAAGAAGGAAAATATCCTCAATTTACGTTTGAAAACATCCCGTAAGTTAACTTAAAAGATATATTGGTATAGATTCATTGTACCTGCTTCCTGCCTGGGTAAGAACCATGAGGTTATGTGCCAGAATTCTAGACAGAAGCAACACATAAGAACGAACATATCCTAAAATTACATTCGAAAACATCCCTTAAGTTAACTTAAAAGATATACTGTATAGATTTATTGTACCTGCTTCCTGCCTGGGTAAGAAAAGCTGACATGTGAGAATGTTATTTCCCCCATGAGAGAATGGAATGGAATCTTCTTGCCTCCAGACACTGGGATCTTGGGCTTGTAATCAATGAACTGAAATAAGCAAATACACATAATACATACCAAGAAGAAGGGAAACAAAAAACCACAAAACACAATGATATGCTTTTTGTGATGGCGAGAAATATTGGATTGCTCTAAGAATTTAGATTAAAAAATATCAGTTAAAATCAAAGCTCCAATTTCAAATGCATCTCCAAATTGTACAGTAGACCACACTGTAACAAAAATTAGACTTAGGGCTTGTTATTGAACGCACGTCAACTCGAGAATTCTAGAAAGTCCCAGTTTAGGGAAGTTAATTTATGCAAAGCAAATGAGAATTCATTACGTAAACGAACGTGACTCATGTTCTATTTTTAGCCTAAGGATTTCCCTAATGTCTTTTTAAAGACTGCTTTTTTGTTATTTTAGGATTAGGATGTAACGTTCTAGATCTACATTTTCAAACATTCTATGCTTGCATTGTGGGATAGGTTTCCAGAAATTTGTAGAGTTTTCTTTGAAAAAAGTATAAATACCGGGAGAAGATTGGTGAAAGTATCACACACAGAGAACACGCAGAGTACGCAGAGAGTTCATAGAGATCATACAGAGTAGGCAGAGAGTTCACAGAGATTATAGAGTAGGCAGAGAGTTCACAAAGATTATAGAGATTGCAGTAAGATCATTGTATCGCGATTACACAGATTTTTTTTAGAGCTAGATCTAGTTTGTTTTTTTTTTCCGACGGCTTATGTGAATATTGTTTGATTTAATATCCTGCTGTTGAGTTAAATAAACTCAGTTTTTTACGTTTTCACACAATCTCCAGAGTCCCATTATTTCAGCTAGGTCTATATAGATCTAAAGAACTCAATGTCCTACATCAGAGGTATTATCAACCTTTCATTTCTGGTGTTCGTGACACACACCTAAACCGAAAACGGCTGAACCGAAAAAACGGCTAAACCAGAATGAAATTGAAGAGTTTTTCGTTTCTCCTCTTATTCTTTCTTATTAAATATGCGGTAAACCAAAAGCGTTGCCTGCCTTACTATAGCTAAAGCGAAATAAAAACTACCGGGAAAGCCCAGTCACTGTCCAATGGACGCATAAAAATAAAACTTTTCTTTTTTTTACACACCTTGCCCTTCCCTTTCTTTCTCGCAGTACTCCATGCAAACCCAGTACTGTCAGTTACTGGTACCTCACACTACAGACGGCCAGGCCCGATGTCTGGCTAGGTCTAGGTCTACTGCACACACCTGCCCATCCCTTCTCTTCCACCACTCAGTTACGCAGTGCGATGGTGGCAGACACTCCCTACATGTCTAGGTCCTGTCAGCGCTAAGCTAAGCATACACTGTTGCGTCACAGCCGGTAATAAAGCCATCTCTCTTGTTGAGAACTTCAGTAACGGAAAACTTAGATGATGATTAAATTGTAAAAGTAGAGACTTCAGGACTGGAAAACTTACTTTGGCAATGATGAAATTGTGGGAGCTCTATTATTCTATATCAATAACACTTTAACAGGTGCAAGAACCTCTTAATTGAAAAGGAAAGAGAAGGAGATAAAGAAATGTTTAAGAAAGAGAGAAAGATTCGTGGATAGGTGTATTCATTCACATTGTGATGTGATAATGGGTGGGATTGATTTTTCGGAAGCTGGTTACTCTCCTTTATTAATCTTCCTTATTTAATGCGCTACGCTTAAACCAAAATAAGTTTAAACCAAAATAGAAATCATACTCCCTAGAATTTCGGTTTAAACATGTTCCACTGTACAATATTAGTAAGATGAAATTTGACCTACATGCATAAAGGAGTTGTTCGTCAGGAACACCAAACAAGACAGACAAAAAGAGATATAAATTTATTTCTTTAAAAATTTTTTGGAAAAGGGAGCGGGGTGTTGAAAATAAAAAGTAAGAAAAGCAAAAAACATATTCTCATGCTGCTTGATACATTTTAATCTTCCCACAGCTATAAATTAGCCAGCACTAATCCTTTGATGATGCCTGCAAGCTGCCTACACCAGGAGTATCCCCTCATCTGACCACTAACAAGCAGGGCCAGGTTGAACAGTGGCTGAATAATGAGCTTTTTTCAGAAGGGAAGATAACTGACTTGGTATTTATGTTTTTTCAACCTCCAAATCCACTATCTGTAATATTGCATTTTTATTCTTTTTTTCCAACAAACATGTTCCTTAAATTCTTTGCATCACTTTGGCGTTTTTTTTTTCTTTAAATGTTTTAGAAAATAAATATATTAGAAACAGTCCTTTCCATTGCTTAAAAAATTGATTTGGAGCTTTGTTAAGAAATGAGTACATTCAGTTTATTTGTACCGGGTATTTAAAAGTCTACGTCATCACTTAGCCTCAGTCAAACTTTTTATTAATTTTTTTTTCTTTTTGATTCTTCACTTAAGAAAGAAAGTGTTGCAGAAATGAAATAAAAATGCACAATTTTTCAAAAGCAAAAGATATAGCTTTGCATTAGAGCTTAAGTTTCCTGTTTGGCCATATCATCAGCTTAAATGCCTTGATGCCAATGTTGAATGACTTTTTACTTATTGTTCTTTAATTGATATGAATAGTTAATTTTCTTTTGTAAGTTCCAACATTACTATGCTCAGTAAATTATCCATTTTAGCAAAATAATAATACTGTCAGAATGAAAATACAACAAATTAAATCACAGCATTAGAGATATCCACACATGTGTGATGTCAGTATAAGATGCCAGACTTGATGGTGGTTTTTTTTTTTTTTTATGAAAGTGATAAATAGAGAGAAGGAAGGAGAAAATGTATGATTACTGACAAAATGGAAAAGTTTAAGGGCAGGGCAAGCTTTCCAAGGCACAAGGCAACGAAAATGGCTTTCAGCTTGAAAACATTCTGCCTCACACTACCTCTGCACTCACAAGTCTTTACCATAGCAAAGTCTTCGCAAGACTCACATTATAAAACATGGGAATTTTCATTTGCATTCTACAAATCCCACAGATTCTCCTGCACATGCTGGATTTCAATTGTCATTGAGGTAAATTTTAAAAAAATTTAACTATATGTTCTACTGCTATAAATTTTATTTTTAATGTGCAGAAAATGAGCTGCTGCCTGGCGGAACTGACCATTGCATAACCTCAGCATGGCGGAACTGACCATAGCATAACCTCAGCATGGCGGAACTGACCATAGCATAACCTCAGCATGGCGGAACATGGCGGAACTGACCATAGCATAACCTCAGCATGGCGGAACTGACCATAGCATAACCTCAGCATGGCGGAACTGACCATTGCATAACATC
>BLXT01007705.1:2195128-2215620 GCA_019648995.1 Plakobranchus ocellatus
AGCCTGGCGGAACTGACCATAGCATAACCTCAGCATGGCGGAACTGACCATAGCATAACCTCAGCATGGCGGAACTGACCATAGCATAACCTCCGCATGAAAAGCACAGTCATTGTCAATGACTTTTTGTTGGAATAACTAAAAGTTGGTTGACTTGCCATTTGTTAGGCCCACAATGCTTTTCCCACCTTGTTTTTTTTTCACAGTGAGTTAAATAAAGCGGGATGAAAATTTCTTCCACAATATCTATTTTGCAGTTTGCAAAAAGTGATATTTCATACTGTGTCACAAACAAGAGTTAACACTATCAAATATTAAATCCTTTGTGTAATGAAATGTTTAGTGTAATAGCGAAGCTTATTTCTTCTTACATTAAAAAGGAGGGCACAAGATATTGTAGTTTAGTTTGCCTTTGCTTTTCAAACCATTTACTTTGCCGAGTCTAACAATACTTAGCTACTAAAACTTTGCTGGATGTACATAGTGAAAAAACAATTCAAATTTGTTTATCCAAACAGGGATAAAACGGATCATCCCTTGCACCATACCTAAGGGTCCTACAGGTTGGGCATGGATCGCCCCAGTGATACACTTACATACTGTGACATAAGAATTAGTTTTATGGGGTGCCTAAAATGTTGTGCATACTAACACTAAGATGGACTTATCTTTACGGTGGGAAAACTTACCTCAAAAACCCTTGCCCCAGCAGTGTGTCCTCTCACCACATGGCCTAGCAGCAGGGACATCTGGGCCAAGGATCTTGTAAAGAGAAGATAAAAATGAGACTTTGCTTTAGGTATTTCAAGAGAAAGTATTCATCTTTATAGTAAGGATATAAACAAACAGCAGACTCTGTTATGGGTGCTCGTAGATAAGGTGTTTATTGTTAAATCAAAGATCTATACATAGATCAAACAAGCATGAGATTTTGCTTCGGGTACTTCTTGCTACCTGGAAAGAGCCTTACAGTGTTTGAGATTTTATAAAATCTACGGTTGGTCCTCTTTCTTCTTCCTTAGGGGTATTGAATGGAACAGACCTTGGTGATCTAATTCCTCAACTCAAATCTGTTCTTAATTAACCTTATAAAGTTGTTGTTACTATCTTTACCTATTGCCTATGAATTAAGACTTTCAATAAAATGTATTCTCTCTCTACCTCTACTGCATTTGTTTTGATCTTTAGAAAGCACTAAAACCAGTTCACCATGTGCAATTTTTCAGAGAAATATTTAACTTTATGGTGATCTACATTTTACAAATGGAAGCCATACAGCAGTTATATATCATTCTTCCACACACCCCAAAATGAGCTTTACTGAAATTATGTGCTTCTAGTCTTTGGGATAATGAGAGAAAGAGAGAGAGATAGAGATAGATAGAGAGAGTGAAAGAGAGAGGAAGAGATAGAGAGAAGGAGAGAGGGATAGAGAGATAGAGACAGCATCAAACCTTTCAACCATTTGTGTGGCCACTAGAAAAGAAATAAGATCTCCGGCTCTCATCTCTTTCGTGGAAATCAGGTATCCACCGGCAAACAGGGAGCCTAAAACAATGCCTGGAATACAAAACAAAGAGAGGGAAGAAAATGAAAATTCTATTTAAAAAAATGAGGGAAGGGATAAATGGGGGTGATGAAAGTGCTAAGACATGTGTTTAAAACATTTGATTCAAACAGTGATAAAAGGTTCTTTGAACTAACCATGACGCCACCAAGACCTTTTTATGTATTCAAGGATAGGCATCTCACTAGACTAATTTGGTGATTGTTCTTTAGACAAGCAGCCTGTCAACAAAAAGGTGATCTCAGGCTGTCAGGCCCTCATTGGAACAGAGCATTAGTGGTGGGCTCAATACCTGTAGCTGCCATAGAAGGATCCCTGCAGGGTAGGGCATTATGTGCTACTGCAGCACAAATCAAGCAACTTGTGAAACAAAATGTCCTGCTGACCTATGCAGCTGTGGTCAGTAACAAGCTCTCGGCTCAGTGAACATCCTCGCCTCCATCTCTCCCCCAGCTAACATTAGGTGCACTGATCTAAATTTGCCGAGTTGACTTGCAAATTGAAACAAAGGTGAACTAGTGAAATTCACCCTTTCAATGATAAGATACATAGACAGAACAGAAAATATGGGGGGTGTGGTTTAAAAAACAAAGAAAAAAAAACCTCCCAGACTATGCCCAAAATAGCCAGATCTAAAGAAAATTAAAACAAGTCCATAACTTCACAAACCATTTAAGAACAGGTTGGCCCCTGCTTGGAAAGCTCCAATGCCGAGGCCAAGTCGGATGTTCTTGGCCCTTGATTTGTCCACTTGCCCTCCATACAACCTAAGCAGTTAAAAAGACAAAAAAAAAATGAGAATAAATTAGGCAACAGAAACAGTAGGCCTGCATTGACTTATGCGTTGCTGGGCTGTTATGTATTCTTTTCAATAAAAGCATCGTGACCTTCCTTGGTAATTTCAATGGTTGTAAAAAACTTTAAAAAAAAAAAAAGGAAAAATTAAGCCACCACAAAATTCTTCATGAACGGCACATTTTCGTGTTTTTGTAATGATTATGAGTTTTTTTGTTATACTAGGCAGGTATGCTTTAGTGATTTGCATATACGTTTTTCTTGCTGTTTAAAATGGCCTTAAAAGCATCAAGGTGGCTAAAGAATAATTTGAAGTAAAATGTAGTGGGAGAAACTAGAGAAAATAGCTTAGATTCTGGTACATAATGAGCTCAACAAGAAAGAAGAAGCATTCTAGATTTTAGTTTTATATATTTTTTGGTTCTCTTTTATCATAGGACTTCAAAATCTAGAAAATTTGCTGACCTAAATTATATTTCAAAAACTAATTCACTCCTAGCCTCTATTTGAGTGAAAAAAGCCTCACTTCAGACATGAATCCCCTTGCCCTCATACCACACACAAAATAGGAAGGTATATGATTGGGAGCATTCAAAAGCAAGATTCTCACTCAAGTTCTTTCCTCTCCATAGCAAAAGCCCTGACTGTCCTGATGTTGCCGAGAGCTTCATCAGCCACAGCTGTGGACTTTGATATCTCTTCCTGGGCGTCCCTCGACATGGACCTAAGGATGGACCCCAGGCCAGTGCCAATGACCACCACCACTGGAATCACACCAATCATAATCATCGTCAGCTTTGGGGAGACTGCAAACAAGGAGATGATGCAGCCAACAGCCTGAGGAGTCAATGTTGAGATAGCAGGCAGTTAACCTCTTCCTGACACTTCTCTTTTCCCCCATATTTTGACAGAAGATATTTAGCCAAGATGGAGCACATTCAATGCTCTGCAGTTTTAAATCAACATGCATTGAATGTTGTTGTGAGAGTAACAAAATGAGTGGATTTTTGGAGTTGTACTGTACATCAGCAAGGCATCTTGCCTCATAATCTTGGGTGTACAATGACAACAGTCAACATGAGGTCGTTAGTGAGTTAACAGGAGGCTGCACACCAGGGATCTCCCCCTTTGCCCTCCCAACTTTGTACAATGATGACTTGATGCCAACTCTTTTAGGACCTGATATCAGTTACGTTTAAAAAAAAAAAAATCCAATTTTTTTTTAGCTCAATCTGGGATTTGCTTTTACAAGGAGATAATTTGTTTCTGTCACTTTGCCGCTTTACTTCTTGCTGATTTCAAGGCTGTTTTTACACCTGACCAGCGCAGTGTCAGTGATTAAACCTGTAGCAAAAGATCCTGCAGCTTTCAGAGCAAGTTTGCACCTCTGTGCCACAAGCTGCCGCTCTTAAAACAAATCACTATAATGGTATTAATCATAAGAGCAGCACATTTTTGTAACTCATCATTGCTTATTCAGGTGGATGTATGACAAAAAACAAAAACCTAATGTATGGAATGAATATGGTGTTATGTGGATCAAATTCTAGTGCAAGAGAAAAGGGAAACATCTTCAGTATTGATCAGATTTTTTTCAAAGTACTCGAGTTCTCTTGCACTTAAGATTCAAAATCTGAAATTGGGTTGCCCAAAATAGAGTTAAAAAAAGCAGAAGATATATTTGAGGCAATCGGAGCAGAGTAATTGCATAATGTATGCACCTACAGTGAACTGTTTTATAATGGAAAAAAAAACAGTCTTTTTTCCCCCAATTCTGTCAAAACATTTGTGAGTTTCAAGACTTTATTTCATGAATTTTTTTTGCTAATGTTTGAAAAATAATTTTTAAAAGGCTCTAGAGCAAAAATATCCACAGTTCTTTCTGACCGATTTTGTGTGGTTGCCTCACACAACCGGTAAAAATAATAAGAGTCCCATGCTTGGTCCAGGCCTTGAGAAATCAGGAGTAGGTTTCTGATTATTCTTGACATGTGGGATTCCAAGATAGTTTGCGATTGCTTTCTTCAGGACTTTTACTTTTGCTGGGTCTTAAGAGACCCAGCTACCCATTTACTTGCTACATGAAAAATGCAAAACTGCCTTGGCCTGGACTGGGATTTATATACCTCGGACCCATCACTCATATCAGATAAATTTAAGGATGATTCTCCTTGACCTCACCTGTGTTGCTGCTTTCAGCCCCTGGGATACAGTCATCTTGAAAGAGCTTTTAAAATCTTGCACATCTGATGTCAGTCTGTGTAAAAAGATCATCAAAAACTTCTTTCAGTGGCTGTAAAGGGGCCAATATCATTGACAAAGCAAGTTGAACTTATTAAAAAATAAATAAAAGAGATAAAAAAAACCACAGGTACAACTTAAAAAAATGGAGTAGACAAAACAAACGAAATGAAGTGCAAACTGCTTGCATAAAATTTTACATCTACATTAGCCAAAGTTTAATGTGGGTCAGATATAGGCTTTTACTGTTACAAAAAAAACTGCGAGATAAAAAAAAAAAATACAAACTATAAAAGAATTGGTTGACTACCAAATTTGTTGCTTAGAGTTACAAAATCAACCAAAACAAACATAACGATTTTAAAACAAAACAGGCTTTTTTGCACGCAATTGCAAACTGGAAAAAAAAGAACCACCCCTCAGATCTATTTTGATAATCTGTTTGACACGCATACGCATATGCTTTGAGCCCAGGACGAACATTGACATCAAGCCTTCCAGATGACCAGAAGCAGTTTAGCCAAGCCTCATAAAACAACAACAAAGCATGATTTTCTTGTTAAGATTCACGACAACCTTTCCTCTGATTAATTAAAAAAAAAAAAAAAAATGAGGAAGTTTAATTGGAACCTAATGATGTCAAAGTTTTGCCAGAACCTATTGTGGGTATGCATGTTGTGTGTCTTCAAAGAAAGCTGCTACCTTTGGAAGAACAACTTTCATGGAGCAGAGAAAAACAAAAATATATTGGTATTTTAAAGCCTTTCGATGACTGGTGAAATTTGAAAATGGACAATACCAAATCCCTAGCCAAGAGTCAACACCTAGAGAAAGAGCTCTGAGTCAGGAAGCCAGGGTGAGAGACACTGTATCCACATAGAAAAACATAAGGGATCAGCTATAATAACTGTGGTCTTACAGTATTGAAACTTATAGCCTCTGTTTTACATTACATTATGAAAATATCTAAATTTCCTGTTTACAAGACTATTACCAAAATTATACAAAAACAGCCACTGTTATATGCAGCACCAATCATGAATTTCCATTTTGTCTGGTTTGTGTGGTTGAGTTCCTTTCAGAAAACATATCTTTCGATGAATGCATTGAAATGTTTCCTGTGTAGGAACAAAATCAAAGTGACGTCTACAGCTCTACTTCATTAATGACTGACCTGTAATTATGCAATGGTGCTATTATCAAAGAGAGTGACAGAACTGTAGCCAAAATTCATGAATGGACTTCTGCTTTTTTAAACTCAAGTGCCCTTTATTATAACCCAAGATTATAATGCCAGTGTGAAAATCCTGTTCAGTATTTCACTAATTTTGTTCCAGACAGACTTCTTTGAAAGCAATTAGTGCTTATGTATCAAAGATCTGCACTGCAATATTGAAGACACAGCACATAAACTACCATTGATCTAGGATTCAAAGTAAGTTTTCAAAAAATCTAACCCAGTATTATTATGTCCCAAGTATAACACTCAAGTCTACAGCAAACAATAGTGAAATAAATACATTTAATATGTCATTGTGCAAATCACATACGACTGTGTTGTAAGCATTCCATTAAATTTCAGGCAAAAAGGTATGTACTAAAGGCCTAAGTCTACTTTTACCCTGATGAAATTTGAAAATGAAAAAAAAAAAAAAATTATACCCTTTCCCTTGTCATTAAAAACGAAAAAAGAGATACACTGCTAAATTCACCAATATCAATAAATGAATTTTTTTTTCATCTGATGAAAAAATTGCTTAACTGACTTGAGTGGGATGAGTGAGAGACCAATGCTAAACATTAGAAAGTCTGCCATGCAGCAACCATGTTGCTAAATAAACTCAAAGAAAAACATTCTCAAGTTAGAGAAGGTACATTAATTGTTATAGTAACTAATGATCCACATGAATAAATAATTGTGCAATAATCTGCCAACATCAAACAATGCTGCACAAACTATCTCTTTGTACGTATTAACTCACTTGCAACTAACCCCTTTTTGTCTTGCTATTCCTTCCAGACTGAGTTTTTTTTGGCATTTTTTAAAAAATTGTAAAAAAAAAAGTAACAGAGTAATCATTCTAAAACTTTGGACATATAAAATTTACCTTTAGATCTGTTAGTTGTAACACTTTTTATTCAGCTACCTTGATATGTTGATTTTGTATGTTTTTTTACAAGAAAGGGTAAGAATTTGATATTTCGGAAAATTTTCTGAAGCCCATGAAAGATGCAGCAAACAGGTAAGAACACACGAAAGTGGGGAAATATGGTTTTGAATTCAAAGGATTTTATTTAGAGCCAGATATCTAGACTGAAAATCATCTGATTGTGCTCGTTTTTTCGTTTGGGTCTTGATTTAGTGCTACTAGATCTACTACTCTGAGCGTTTCTTAGATCTACACTTTATCTAGATCTAGATCTAGGTCATCATTGGAATCATTGTGACTTTCTACTGGCAAAAACTCCACATCATTATCAGAAAATTCTTCCCCAGATCCGTCTGCATAAAAATACCAAAGAGACTGAGTCTATTCAAGACCATAATTGCATTAGACCTAGATCCAGATCTCTATCTACCTCTCAGATTTCACTAATTCTGGACTACTTTCAGTTCTTTAACTCACTTTGGGCTGAGGGTTTGGAAATAATTTGAGCGCTCGTGGCAAAGCTTTTTGGTGTATTTTCAAAAAATTGTTAAAAAAAAAGAAAGTATTTAAGCTATATTAATAAAATCTGGACTGATTCAAGACAAGAACAAACTATATAATAATAAAATAAACCATTAAGACATATCTAAAATGTTGATTTTTATGTAATTTTTGTGATACAGCACACATTTTGGTTTTTCAAAAAATTTTGGAAATTGTGATGTAAGATGAAATAAAATTCATTAAAAAAAAAAATGTCCTTTCTGTTGATTTTATTGATTTGTGAGCATGCTTGAGAGGTGTGAGAAGAAGAAAAAAACTTTAATTTACCTTAAACACCAAAAACTTCTTTCTTTTGCTTGTTAGAAGCCATCGTGTTGTAGTGATTCTTAGATCTAATTTCACTCTCAGACCTATCTGAGAGTAGTGTCCCTTTTCAGTCATCAACAAAAAATGCGATGTCTGAATGGTACGAAACTTTGCATCTGACTAAGGAAATGGCTACACAGTAGTAACAGGAGTTTCCTGTGGCTTTAGCAGGGATAACATGGGAGTTACGGGAGATTAAAGTTGATCCCGTAGGTGTCACGGGATCCACCCCAGCTAACAAAAGGCCTTTCCCGTCACCCCTATGGGATCTGTCGCAAGTGAGTTAGCACGTGTTCTAAATTATTTTATGAAAAAATCGAGTTCCGCATTGACAAAAACACAATTTGGAATACTGATGAAGAAATAGTTCAGAAACGATAATGTTGAGGCGGCGAGTTGTTTGTGTGGATATTATAGGTGTTATAGAGCGGAATCTCAAAGCAAATTCGAAATAAGCTAGAAGCAACAGAAATGTGGTTCCTTAGAAGAATGCTCCGGATACCTTGGACCGCAAAGAAAACAAATGAGAGAGTTCTGAAGAAAGCTAATAAAAGAAGATCACTGGTCAGAACTATAAGGAAATGTCAAGCCACCTTTCTGGGCCACGTGATGAGAAGAGGAAAACTGGAACATTTGGTAACATCAGGAAAGTTTGAAAGAAAAAGAAGCAGAGGAAGACAAAGGGAGAAGATAATATATGGACTGGCCACATGGCTTGGACCAGGTAAAGTGTCAGATATACTGGCTGCCGTCAAAGATAGGGATTTGTGGAGGGACATGATCGCCAACGCTTACAAGCAAGGCACTTGATGATGATGATGATGATAGAGCGGAAAGGTAAAAGGGTTGCGGGCACCGTCCACAGGAATTTTTGTGTTACCCGCATCAAATGTGGTGGGCTGCGTAGCAAGTGAGTTAAAGAAGAACAAACATACCACATGTGATACAGTTAGACAAATATTTAAGCAGCAAGAACATTTTGAAATCCATGTTTAAAAGCCTTAGCTTGTGAAACCTGTCCAACCAAAACTGCACATAATGTTCAGAATACCTGTCAACCAGTATTCCAGTTTTGTGTTGGTCAAAAAATTCAATGTCTTGCTCCAAAAGGGCCTTAAAGAGCCGCTTTCGCAGTCGCTCGGCCAAGTTTTCTCCCACTTCAGCCAAAAACGAGATGTAGCTGAATGTCAGAAAGCTCTGTCAGGGAAGAGAAAATATGTAGAGTAGATAGATCTCACTGAATATCAGGATTAAGAGAATATCATGTAATTCAAAATTAGAGAGCACACTAAATATCAGCATTTATAGAATATTATGTAATGTAACATTGGAGAGATCTCACTGAATGTCAGTGTTTAAAATGTTATGTAAAATTAGAGAGATCTCACTGAATATCAGGGTAGTCTGGTAAGGTATATATAAGATCATCTAAAACACAGAGATCTCACTGAATATCAGGGTAGTCTGGTAAGGTATATAATGATCATCTAAAAACACAGAGATCTCACTGAATATCAGGGTAGTCTGGTAGGGTATATAAAAGATCATCTAAAGCACAGAGATTTCAGTGAATATCAGGGTAGTCTGGCAGGGTATATATAAGATCATCTAAAGCACAGAGATTTCAGTGAATATCAGGGTAGTCTGGCAAGGTATAAATAAGTTCATCTAAAGCAAAGAGATTTTACTGAATATCAGGGAAGTCTGGCAGGGTATATGAACAATTGCCAAAAGGTGGACCCCAAAATTGTGTCACTTTTTTATTTACTGCATTTTGAAAAAAAGAATCTCCAATCACAAAACGGAAAAGGCTAATTAAGTATCATTGAGGTAATATTCATACACAAAAAAATTGGTCTGTGTCTCTTCACTTGGTGGTGAATGAGCTTAATTTGTTGATGAGTGACCACTTTTTTGGTGACTATGTTCAAAACTTTTGGTTAATTTAGACAACCAGGATGCATCAAAAAATGATATTTTCAACATATTGTAGTACTTTGTATGCCATTACATTCACAAAATCAAAATGTATGTATTGATGAGTTAAATGTTTTCAAATAGGGCTTGTAGAAAATCTTTTGCACATAACTATGATGACAGCCCACGTTTTGGCAAACTCTCATATATATATATAAGATCATCTAAAGCACAGAGATTTCAGTGAATGTCAGGGTATACACAATGTCATGTAGAACAAACGTCTCACTGAATGTCAGGGTTTTCTGTCAGGGTATACACAATGTCATGTAGAATAGAGGTCTCAGTGAATATCAGGGTGATCTGTCACAGTATGCAGAATGCTATGTTGTGGAAGAAATAATATAATTGATGCTTTGAAAAAGGTATATGGAGGCTGAGAGGAAAATGCCAAAAATATTTTTGGAATGAAAAGGAGGAAGCCTTAATCACTTCAACAAGCCAAAATGTATTACTTTTTGTGGGCACTCTGAATTATGAGAAATTTTCCCTTGCTGAGATACAGCTTTGAGATTCCTCTACAATAAAATCACTAGTCGTGAATATTGCACAAACGAACAAATTCTACTGGGAAGGAAAAGCAAAAGGAATGAAAAGGATTAATAGAAGATGTGAGTTAAGATGCTAAAAAAAAAAAGAAAAAAAAACGCATGAAAAATATCGTTGAAACCTGCAATCCATAAAGTCCTAGCAGCTTCAATGCAGGTCTTTTGATCTCAGATAGGAAGTCAGCCACCATGCTTTGTCTGTCCACCACTTCAGAATTGAACATGTTAACGATGTCTGTGAGTTTGCCCAGCATCAGAGGTATCTGGATGTTCACCAAAGCGGCTCCTATGGCAGCCTGATAGATAAATAATAAGCATAATTAAGTGAATTTGTGCGGCCATATGCACTTAAAGTAAACGTTAGTCAGGTGATTGGAGTATACCTTAACAAAATATACCCGTGGACAGCAGGTTGTTTATGGCTCATATTTTGAGAACTGTCCTAATCGCTCAGATGTTGCATGTAACACTTTCAAGAAAAAAGGAAGTTAAATCAAAGTTTGCCTGTTTTAATACTTTCATGTCCCTGCTTCTTTCAAAAAGTCAAATGCCAATAATTTGACACAAAATCTCAAAAGTCAAAATATGTTTCCTGACTCATTTGGGCCGGTCTCAAATCATATACAAAAATGTAGCTCATTAAAAATAATACTATGCATAGTCTAAAATTGATCAGTGTAACAATGGGAGTTATACCATGGCAAACAATCAAGATCACAAAGATTTCTTGCTTATGGCACATTTCACAGAAAAGGACTCAAATCTGACCTTAATTTTTTAAGCCTATCCATGGTTACCAGTGCTGTGTTTAGGTGTGCTAAAGGAAGCTGCTATAGCAGTTTCTTGGTCATACTTAAAACAGTTTGTTTTTTTATTTAGATTTTTTTATGCCTCTATCGTGACTAAAAGTTTCAGATTGTGTTTGCTGGATTTAGACCTTACCTGAAAATAAGAGTAATTTAACATAATAATAAAAAAAAAAAAATAAAAAAAAAATAAAATAAAAAAAACCTCATTTACTACATTTATGAAGTAAATGAGTTTTTAAAGGGTACAATTAAAATTTTTCAAAATTTTATTTTTTAGGACTTAAATAGTTGATCTTGAAAAAAAGGAAATTAAATATCATTTATCACAGAAACTGAACTAGAATTTAGACATGTAGAGCTAATTCTATAAAAATAAAAGCCATTGATCCACGACTGATACATTTTGTCATTTAAACATTTAGGATCACAAAATTAAACTTTTCTTCCAAAATTAAATTATTTAGACTTTGAAAATAATGAAATATTGGGATTTGTGCAAATTGATTATCGGTATACCCAGTCCACCATTAAGCTGTGATCTCAGGGGCGATCAGTGCAGAATCTGAAACTGAAGGGTAACAATGGTATAGAACAGTTTCTAGCTTTGCCTACAATATGTTTTATTATATTTGCTCAAGTTTAGCTTAGTGAAATATGTGTTGTGGTCTCACAAAATGAGTCAAGTTGCGGATCTGGATCAAATCAAGATATTAAAGTAGAGAAGTAAAATTTCCCAATGTTTTATGCACAATAAGTCTAAAGCATGTCTAAACAAATTGGTCCATGTCGAGAGGTGAGTAGTTTTCAACCCTGGATAAAATGATTTTTATCTAAAGTCAATCATGCAAAACTGCAAATCGACTCATTCCGTGGGACTGCTGCGCATATAATTTTAGGAGTCTAGCTTGATATTGTGGAAAAACACTGTTTGTTGTCCTAGTTTTCCACTTTAATCATAAAACCATAACTAACAGTGTTCAACAGTTGCCTTAAACCATACTTTACATTGCCATTAAATTCTTTTGCTTCTACCGCTCTTAGTTTGACTTTTTTCAGTTACACCATCACTAGCCTTTAAATCATTCATGGGAGGCAATTTATTTTTCAAAGGGGCATAATCCATATTTTGTACACTTTTTAAAAAACTTGGTGTTTTGAGTAGTGTTTCATGCCTATATTGTGTCTAACAATTGAAAAAATAAATAAACACATTACAGAAAGGTTCTGTGCTGTTTGTTTCAATATATCATTCACTTTTTTCAAAAGCCTTTTCAAGAACATTATATTGCAGGCATTGCTGACCAAGTCTTAAAATTTCAAGAAAAAAATTCTGAAACTTTTAAATGAATTTTAAATCTGAGTCCAGACACTACCAAAGCCTTGGTTCCCATTTTGATAGCATAATCACATTCTCCAAAACCAGACCTTCAATTAGAAGAAAATATAAAATGATATCATACTTCGCGAAATTATTTTCTCTAAGATAGGTAAATCATGGGAATGTAGCAAAAAACGTGAAGTCAACATTAAGGTGCTCTTGACACTAAAATGGCTAGTTGAGATTAAAAGGAGATATATACATTAACTTCAAAATATTTTAACAAATTTTAACTCAATTAAAATTATATTACAAACTTTTAGATGCTACAATGACACTGTGGCAATGTCAAACTCACTGCTCTTCAAGAAATCTTGATGCAAAGAATGAACATATGACATTTTAGCAGATAGAATCCGTTACTCGAAAAAAAAAAAAAAGACATGACAGAAACAAATGTGCATGTAAAAGCTACATTTAATAAAGTTCTATAAGTCAAAACAGCCTTTATGAAGCACTCAAACCCAAAAAGTTAAACTGCGATTGGTTTACATTTGGCCCCCTCACATACATTATTGCACAGTGCCTGCTAGGCCCATCATATTTAACATAATTTGCGTCATTCCACAAATCCTTTTTAGAGATGGGAGGACTGCAGAAATATGCAGGGCAAACGTGACAGACAAAATATAATGCCTTCGAAGCCTGGAATCTAAACCATGACCCTCTGATTGCACTAAGCCATCAGGGACACCACATTTTTTAAACACAAATGCATTTTTTTCCAATTTATGAAGAGGAACTTCTAAACCAGATCTCAAATTTCTTTTTTTTTTTTTTCAAGTCAGATGATAAACTAAAATACATAGGCTCTGCAATGTCAGAAATAAGCTATGAGGAAGAAAATGAAAAAAGAAAAAAATAAAAAAAAAAAGAGTAAAGCTCACAGAATGCAATTTCTAGCTCTAGCAATGATTTGAAATTTCAAAATGCAAACTGTAAATCATTTAGATTGGTCCTGAGACAACACATGCAATTTGCCTCTGTTGCATCATAAATTTATAAACTGGGATTTTTGTTTTGTTTTGTTTTTTCTTTTCTTCTCTCTTTTAACTATAAATCCTTCTTCGACCATCAGTGTAGAGAATAACTTTTGATTTTACTCTTCCTGTATATTTTTTGAGAAGATCTACCAATTTCAATTTCATGAAAAAAAAAATAATATTACATATGCTTCAATTTAAGTTATGGAAAAAAAAAAAAACCAAAAAAAAAAAAAAAAAAAAAAAAATGTATACAAAATAAAATTCACAGATGCTAATATGAAAACTGACGTCAAATTTTTCATCCTAATACCAATTTGAGGTTCAATGAGCCAGGCAGTATCATAAGAAAACATATTGCCATCAATATCCTAAAGTTGAGACCTTGACACCAATTGTAAAATTACTTATCTACCAATAACTGTAGTATAACAATGTTAACCCAAAAGAGATTTAAAATTAAAATCACATTGAGTTTCTAAATTATTTATTCTTTACAAAATTACCTTGGCTAAAACAAAACAATTTCTTCAATCCACATATTGGTTGAAAAATGCTCTATTTTATTCATTTGAAACTTTTTTCTTTTTTCCCTCATCATAAACAAAAAGAATTACTTCATCAAAACCTATCTATAGAAAGTCATTAAACATCAAGTTCACAAAGCTAATTTGATCCTTACCACTATAGCCCCTATCAAGAAAAAGATGTCATGCCACAGAAGTTCGAGTAGCAACCGCCACTGAAAATCTGGATCAGTCTGGTGGTTGTCATCATTGTGTGAAATCCTGTTCGGTTTGGAAGAGGCACAATGAGCGATGGGAAACAACTCTTTGAATTCTAAAAGTGATAGCCCTGAACCGACGACTAAACCTGAGGCTCCTATACTCAAGAATGCAGTTGTTCTGTGCAGATTAAACTGCAAGAGTTTTTGTTTGTGCCTGACGAGCTGAGCCTGGAAAGCTTCTTTGAACCAGCATATAGACTGTTGCAAGGAGTGCCGAGCTTTCAGGGGAGTGAAGGCTCTGGTGGATATTCTCTGTGATGTGTAGTGAAGAGAGGAAAAGCACAACCTCCTGCTTTGACTGGATCTGGAAAGGAGCAAGAATAGAAGAGTTGCTTTGAAGGAAAGGATTAATAATACATCAGATAAAGTCGAACCAATTCAGAGATTTCTGTCTGTCTCTCTCTCTTTTCACAGCGACTTTTTTGTCTCTATTTTTGCTACTGCTTTTTTTTTTTTTTTTAATTGGCATAAAATAGATTTGGAAAAAACTAAAAAGCACATGCAGTTTTATGGAAACTTTTTATTCATATCTTATAAATGTTTCTTTTGTTGACCTAGAAGTAGTGGAGCTCAACTGTTTTACTCTCTTCATTTTGATTCTTAAAGTATCTCCTTTACAGTTCTTAGTCTCTCACTTTCCTCTTCTTGCTCATTGAAATACTCTTTTGAGTCCATAAGTTGCAGATTGCACAAAAACCAAACCTGTGCAAAATTAATTGACCATCTCAAAAAGCATGCTTGTCAAATCCTTTAAGCACATGGAGGTTTTTGTAAAATTCAATGCAACATTATAATAGAAAGCAAAAAGGAGCCTTATTTGTATTGTGCAACCCTTTACAAGTGAAAAGCTTCAGACCCTAATATTACAAAGAGAGTACACACACTATTTTTGTGTGATAATAGATTAAAACCACACATAATCACACTTTAGTGTCAAATAAAGGATTTCACAATCATCCGCATTCTTTTATGTTCAATGCATTTAAAATTCCCACCTTTTTTTTAGATATCACTGACTGATTTTGTTCTTAATAACTTCAGTTATTATTACCAACAATGTTTGTGTCTGTCAAAACAAACAAAATTGATAAAAACATAATTTCTAGGGGAACAAAATGCCTTCAAAGGTTCACATGTCAACAAACATGTTTCCCAGTTGAACTGCATGCAAACTAAACTCTAGGTCAGGGCCCTCAGTATTTTCTAGACCTCTGAATATCTGCAGTACCTGAGAGCTTTCTTGGCAAAGAATGGTTTAAAATGTTTAAGAAAGTCACAACAATTAAGAGAGAATTAAGAATGCAGGTTGAAAATCCTCTCAAATAAAAAAAAAACACAATAGGAATATCTTGATCTTGATGTGGCCCAGAGGAGCCAAAAAGGATTTTTCACGAATTTAAAGCATTTTTTAGGCCTCTCCTGGCTACCAGCAGAATTTACTGTTGTATAAAATATTTAAAAAACCCATTTTTCAATTAATAAATAAACATTTTTTTCACTTTTAGTTTTGCTTGCCGCACATTTTTTCCACGGACCAATTAAAATTTCTGTGTGGAATTTTTTTTTCATTTTCCATGGAAACCCGCGGACAATTTGCATGCTTGTATACTCCATCTGCTTTCCATTTTTAGCACAATTCTCAAAAAATGTCTACATGGTATGTGGGGTAAAAATCGTTGTAATCTTCAAAGATGGCAGCTTTATTCACTATTAAACAACAAGCCAAACAGCTATAAATTTGTATAGGGACATGTATTTTGAAGTAAATGCAGTGACTTCTTGATATCAATTCAAAGGACACCCCCCACACCTCATCCCCTTTTCCTCTTACTGGCCTCATTCCATATCATTTTCATTAGATCAGATACACCAGTTTCTAGTGCAATAAGGAGACATGAGTATGACGAGTGTTGGTAAGAGCTGTTTTTCCTTACAAAATCAACAAAGCGATATGTCAAAAATTTTCAGCTTCTTTTCATTGTGCATGATCAATAGACTTCTTGTTTTAGATATACAATGACAGGCTGATAATTAAATTCCGTTTGTTAATAACTCAGTCAATTTTTGTCACATCGGCCTAAAATTTCATACACATACTCTCAAACCATTTTTCTAAGTTTAACTAGAACAACAAGTTTGTGTGATGTCATTTGTACTCATAATGCAGTGACACGCTACACGTGATAGGCTAGCCATGTTTATGAGACAATGGCTGATGACCTTCTCATCAAACAGCGCTCTGTTATCAAGTTTTTGGCAACTGAGGGATGTTCTGCTGCAAACATTCATGCAATAATGAAGATAGTTTATAGTGAAATGTGCATTTCAGACTGTGCAGTTCGCAAATGGGTGAGAATTTTTAAAGGGGAAGACCCCAGAGAGACAATCCTGCGTGATCGAAAGTGTTTGGGTAGGCCTCTTTCCCCATTGGACACGGCTCATCGAGAGAAAGTTGACTGCATGATTAGAGCAAATCGAAGGGTCAAACAAAAGGAAATTGCCAATGAAGAAGGCATTTCGAAAGAACAAGTGCACCATATCGTCACAACTGAACTGGGTTACCGAAAAGTCTCTGCCCGTTGGGTCCCAAGACAGCTCACTGTAGAGATGAAAGCGCAGAGAAAGGACATGTGTACTCAACTCTTAGAGTGTTACAATGCAGAAGGAAAAGCATTTCTGCAACGCATTCTGACTGGAGACGAATCCTGGGTCCACCACTACGATCCAGAATGTAAAGCCCAATCGATGGAGTACAGACACAAAACTTCTCCAAGTCCAAGGAAGTTCAAGGGTGTTGCCTTTGCAACAAAAGTCTTGTTCACCTTTTTCTGGGACATGGAGGGAGTGGTCCACATGAAATTTCTGAAACAAGGGCAAACTGTGAACTCTGAGTGATATATTTCAACACTCCGAGCTCTCAAACTCAGACGTGTTCAGCGCGATAAGGACTCAATCCTGCAAAACAACAATGCGCGCCTGCACACCAGCCGCCAAACTCAGGATGCCTTAAGGCAGCTGGAACTTACGACCCTACTGCACCCTGCATACAGCTCCGATCTTGCCCCCTCTGACTATTACTTGTTTCTCCAACTCAAGAAGTACCTGAAGGGCCATCACTATGACAATGATGAGGAAGTTATCGCAGATGTTCACAGATGGTGCCGTGGACAGTTGTCTGAATTCTTTGCTGACGGCATGCACCAATTAGTGAAACATTGGAGACTGTGTATTGATCACGACGGTGACTACGTTGAAAAATAGAGTGCTAAGTATGTAGCTGAGATATTAAGCTTTCGTTTGACGTATGGTTTATGTATATGCTGTGAAAAATTTTAAAGTTATGATTTAACTTAATTATCAACCTGCCCTCGAATTTGCAAGGCAGTTTGGGCCACTTTGGCTGAAGCATCCTAATATTCCCGATTAAATGAGGTAACTTCAGCTGTATTGCTTACAAATATAACAGAAGAAGCAGAGAGCAGGGATAGAACCTAGAATGACACTGACTTACTCATATACGAATGAGAGCATCAACTGGGCTAATGTGTCACTTGGTGATAAGAGCAATTTTTATGTCTAAGTATGGTGCCAAAAAATTCTTGCTCTGCCGAATTTGCATTTTTTTTAGTCAAGAATTAGGCTAGGCACAAATCAAACAAATTCTATCCTCTCTGATATTACTATTCGACAAATTGTAAAGATATTTATCTTATGTAGGGAAAAAATAAACCAAAATGTGGTAGATCTAGATCTAGATGTAGAGTTGTATGTTCAACAGACCTTGATTACACCCATTTCATGCCATCCTCATCTTATGGGAAGCTAGATCTAGATTTAGATCTTAATGAGGAATGCTGTGAAAGAATATTTTTAAAGCTTTGATTCTATTACAAATGTACATCAAGATCTAGATTAGATAGACTAGAGATCTAGATCTAGATCTAGGCTATTTTAGTATTTACAACGCTAAATAAAATACTTACATCGATGATGAGTTTGGTAAAACAAAACACCGAGTGTGTAAAGCATTTTTCAGACAATTGGTAAAATCGTTTGTTTTAAATCTAGTACTGTGACTGGATATATTTCTGCTAAAAACGTAAGAAATCATCTTGGGAATTTATAATAACACCAGCTACCGTCCTTCACTTTTTCACATGATTGTATGTGTGTTTGGTGAAAAGAGAGAAAAGGAAAGTAGACCCGACCAAAACATCCGGTCCTGACACCGGGAGGCAAGTCGGACCACTCTCAAGTTATAATAATTATCTTCATTGTCTCCCTTCTTAAGAAGCTCTTGCACTGTCATAAAAAATAATGTTCTTTTATTGCCTTGTTGCCGCGCAACGTCACGACTGGCCATCACCTGGTTTCCGGGCTATGAGCCAGTTAGACGTTACTGCATTTTTTGTCGAAACACTAGACCAGCATGTCAGCGATTTAGCTCGTCGTTTCGAAAACAGCTTTGTAAAAAAAAACATCGGAAGCTATTGCAATTCAACTTGAGATACCCTAGGCTAGATTTAGAAACATGAATTAGAGAGCAGGGTTAGTTTTTTATTGCTTAATTTGATGCGTTTTAACAGTATTATCGAAAATGGAACTAGTCGGCCTAGCAAGCAACCGTAGATCTTACCTCAAAACTTTAAAACCTTATCATATATCGTCGAAAAACTTTAGAGTCAATGAGCAATCAAAATAGACGAATCAATCTGTGCATTAAGCGATCAAAATTTTTTAGCTTTTAATTTTCTATCTAGTCTGAGTCTTTTTTTATGTAGATCTAATACAAACACCTCAGTAGCCTTGACCGACCAACAGTTAGTGGTGGCTAGCGTCACTATTCAAGTTAGGAAAAAAAAACACCTAAAAATAATCTTGTGCATCAAGGCAATTAATGGAATAATCATGGAGCTTTTAGATTTAGGTCCCCTGGAAATTACAATTATTTTTTGTGTTAAGCACTAAACGTTACTAAATATAAAAGTTTTTATATTTTCGGGGAAGACATTGCCAAACTCTCTTTCAGCAGTATCGGTTGCATTGAGCCTACGTTTTAGCACACCGTTTCCATGTCTCCAGTGGTATCAGTCTACCAAATCTTCCCTGATTGTTTGATGTTACTACTTGCCTGATGATTTTATTTTGGGGATATTGGATCAATCCAACATCTTGTCCCTATATTGTAAAGTTTTTATTTTTACCATATATGTAAGCCTATTATACTCGCATTCTTTGTTGTGAAGGATACAACTGTAGCAGAGCTATTTATTTCCTGACCGTTTTATTATTATTACTATTATTATTTTTTTCTTTTTACGTTAATTTATCTAATTCTAACCCTATATCTCAGAGAGAGTTTTATACAGTCAGAGGTTAGATTATTCTATGCAGGCTTACATAAAGGAAGGGAAATCTTCGCCGGAAGAAAACTTTCGAAAGAAAGAGGAAAAGAATAAAAGATTTTGACAACTAATTGACATTTTATTTAGGCCTATTTATTTATTTATTTATTTATTTATTTATTTATTTAGGAAGAGATCTAGATTTTAAATGTACGTGAAGGCTGATTTCGATCCCTTTTCCCGTTTTCTAGACTTGTATACACGCATATATATATATTTATAGTATATAGTATAGTATTTCTAGTTTGTTTTACGTCCCCTAAGCTTTTACGGAAAACTTATTCGGGGACAAAAGCGGCATTGATAGGAGACAACAGAGTAAGAGGAGGCAAGAAAAAGATAGAATGATCCCTAGTCTATTCTACGTCCATATATATTTATACATATACATATACATATATATATATATATATATATATATATATATATATATACATATAAAGATTATCTAGATCAATAATATATATCAATTGGCATTCTACAGTGCTAATCATAGATACTGCTTTCGCCGATTGTGCCTTTGTAAGAATTTATGATGCATTAAAATGCGTACCGTTCCAGCAGCCTAACTTTGCTTTAATACGAGGGATGTCCGAAAAGAAACAGGAAAAGGGGCATAACTCAAAGAGTTTTGATCAGATAAATTTGAAACTCACACAGATTGAAGTTCACTCTTCCACTACTTCTCAACGTAATCCTCGTGGAGATCGATACATTTTTGCCAGCGCGACAGCAGCGAATTGATACCCACTCGAAAGAAATCAACGTCAAGATTATCAAACCAATTCCTCAATTCACTGATGAGGTCATCTTCTGTCTCGAAAGCCATGCCTCCTAAATGGCGCTTCAAGGGTCCAAACAAATGAAAGTCAGAGGGTGCCAGGTCTGGACTGTGGGCAGAGAGGTATAGATAGAGAGAAAGAGAGAGAGAGATGTAGACAGAGGAAGAGAGAAATGTACCGAGCCCGACATCCATATCAAG
>BLXT01007710.1:103814-115636 GCA_019648995.1 Plakobranchus ocellatus
AATAATAATAATAATAATAATAATAATAATAATAATAATAATAATAATAATAAAATAAATGAAAATGACGCGAAAAATTTTGTTCAAATACCGTAACTCCAACAACAACAACTAAAAAACAATAAAAATAAAAATCAATTAAATTAAAAGTACATAACGATTTGATTATGTGTAGGCCTAATAGTAGCCAGTTAGGCTATAGACCTCACGGTTACTCTAACACTTTTCACAGCTGTTTTAATTGTGATGTACCAAGCGGACTATTATTATTATGCTCTTTCCCTTTTGACTGTTGCATCGATAGGTTTTTTTTCTCCTCCTCCTCTCCCTCCGGTTCCTCCTGTACCTCCTCTCTCTTCTCTCCTCTTCCTTCTTCTTCCCTATCCTAATTTTGAAACCCCCCATTTTATTAAAAACTGTTTCATTTTTAACTTTAACTACCCATATCAGTCTATTAGGCCTATATTGCATACATCATACTCCTACAGAACTATTAAAAAAATGAACTTATATATTTTTTTCTGTTTTTCTTCTCATCGCCTTATTAAATATTTTCTTTCTTGCTTTGAACTTTCTTCTCTAACTCAAGTTCATTTTATTTCTCTTCTTATTTTCCTATCTTTATTGTCGGACTGCACTTAACCTTTTGCTTTGCTTCTAGGCCGAGGTGGTAACTTTTGTCTTTTATCAATGCTGTGTTGTCTCTGTATAAGACTCCGTTGAAGCCTAAGGGAAATTGTCCTCTAAATTAAAACACCTCAAATCAATAAAACAAGTCAGTAAGTATGTCGCTTTCTATTTTAGAAGAGAACAAAACAAAAAAAAAGGGGGGGGGGATACTGAAGCAGATAATAGGAAACTCCCACTGTTGTTAAGTAGGGCCAAGTATAAAAGCTGTTCGTCGAAAAACACAAGCACATATAATAATCTCATGCACAAAGATAAATACATAAAGAGAGAGAGAGTGAAAAGATAGAGAGGGTGTTTGTGTTTCGACCTTCCCCTTTCTTTTCCGATTCAAGTTTTAGTTACCAAGGGATGTAACACCGCCGGTACTGGTGTAAACTCAAAAGTCAAAACTCCTTTCAAGTCTGCTCGTACTGTGCTCCAGGTTTGACCTGACCCGACCCGAACATAGTTCATTTCTGTACACAGGTAACATCAAGAATCTAGGTTAGTTCTGCTCAACTGAATTTCGATCTGCATCTAAAGGTCTTTGGGTGGCAGATCATGTTTCACAGATGTAAAGATTTTAAAACTTTCAAAATTTGCATTTGATAATCAAGATCAAGAGTTAGTAATCTTGGAATTTGAGTATCCAAATTTAGACCTAATCTAGACCTTATGTAAAAACTAAAATCTCTCAAATTACTAATTAGATATTAGATCTAGGTATTAGATCCAGATCTGTCTTAATATGGCAAATTCTGTAATCTAGATTGTAGACCCCGATTAGATCTGTCAAATCTAGGATCTAAATCTAAATTCTAATCTAGACTGAATTTTCTCAAATCAAATAGATCTAGATCTAGATCTAGATCTAGAACAAGTGCTATGTATCAAAAATTCATTATGTAATATAAAAAGGGAAGCCCAAGTTAAGACTTATGTGAATTAAAGGCCTTAGAAATTGTAACAGAAACAGGCCTTTTAGATATATATTTATAATCAAGATTATAAACCTAGATCTAGTTAATCTGAGACAAGATCTAGATCAAGAGCTAATCACTGAATGAATCAGATCTTTTGCCATAAGAGTGATTCCGGATAGATATATAAGTTAGGACTAGATCTATATTTCTTTCTTATATGACATGAATTTTTAACACAATTTGACACCCACGTAAAATATTGTGAGGAATTCTCACTGGTTTTACAAAATGAAAGAGTCTTGGGGAAAAAAAGCTGTTTGAGTCTTAATTGAAAGTAAAAAGTAGGCCCTCCCATCAGGGTATAAACGAAACGCATTGGACATAGCCTTAAAAGGATTATTCTAAGAAACATCAGCAGTCTTTCCAAAATTGTTGAGAAAAACAAACTTGACCTGACGATCTAGCATCTAGTTTTCGTAACATCTTGTTTTTAACTAATAAATCATTGATATTCATGGGTGATGAAGACACATTTTCTCATTTTGTTGGCCTACTGAAAATAAAAGTAGACAAAGTTGGATAATGTACCATAAATCAGCGTGCCTCTCAACTACATCTTTTTATTACAAGGGGAAGAGTAAATTCTATTTTTGTTATTCTAATGTATCCAATTATTTATAAAAGAAATTTATTTTTAATTAAAAAAAAAAAAAGCAAAATTAAAAACAAACCCACAAAACCAGTAAGTGCAAATTCTGTTATCAATCAAATGCTTCCTTCTTTAATTTTTAAATGCTTTTATTGATACTGTTTTTGAGTGCTCTAGAATTTGGGGGTAAACTCTACTGACCATTTCATCAGACTCTATTGAATGCATTAATTGTGGCCCATGCAGAGAGGATTAATTTCTCCCAGCTTATTGGCCATTGCCTCTGGCTCCTAGGCATGTAGATTGTAACATGATGGTAATGGTGATCACAATATTGTATACTTATAGAGCTGACAGTACCACTCAGAGTTGTAACATTTCAAACTTTGCACTGACAGAGATTATATTTTTTAAAGCATTCAAAACAGCTCTTTGAACTTCATTTAAACGTTGTTTAACATTCTCAACATTATGTGGGATTGAATAGATGTAATCTGTAAACTTCAATGAATTATTTCAACACTGAATCTAGATCTCCGGATTAGATGACTGACTTACAAAGATTGGTATTCTATAAATCTAGTTCTCTTCATATTCATTGGGGTGTAGTCGGTGGCACAGTGGATAGTGAATCCACCCTTAGATCTGTAGAGACCCTTCTGTCACAGTTCGAGCCCCGCCATCCATGCCCTAGCCTGACAGAGGGTCTGAAAGCCTGAGATCACCTTGTTCTGCTCTGGCTGTATACAAGAAAAAAACAAACCAAACTTTCATACTCAATGCAAAATTGCTGGACACTACATCCATGAAAGACCAAATACAATTTTTAATCACGCAATCAACCGATAAATATGGTACATTCTTTACTACCATGAACTGCTTTATAATGCATTTTTTCAATGGCTTTTTGAGAATGCAGAAATTCTCCACTGGCTTCTTCATTCTTTGACAAACCCACATGACCATGTATACTAGCCAGCACTAGCAATGTCCATATAGTTATGACTATGCTTGAGGCAAATTTTTAGATACCAGTTGGATGGGCTGAAGTTAATACTTTCATTTTTTTTCCAAACTGTCTTTACAAAGAAAGATCCAAAGGGGCATTGGTGGCACAGTGGTTAGCAAGTCTGCCCTGAGATCTGCAGGGACCCTTCTGTGACGGGTTCGAGCCCTGCTACGGATGCCCTGGCCCGAAAGGGGTCTAAAAGCCTGAGATCACCTTGTTATACAAAAATGAAACCAAAAGATTTGAATCTTGTGACAGCCATGCTTTAATGATTAATTTTGATTGTGTACTTGTAAACAAGAACATAGGTGATAAAAATAGACATAAATAGATAGCCTTTCCTTGTTTCTGCAAATGCATGCAGTGTATATAGCTCAGTGATAAATCACTGGAATAAAGCCATTGCTTCTACCTACATTTGATTAGAGACTTGCAAACACATACATGACAAAACCCTATAATGCACATACACCGTAGGGCTTGGCTTAAATCAATACAGATAAATGGCCTTGCCTTATAAATCTCTGTGGAAAATCTGAGTGGATTCTTGAAGAGATGGCATTGAACATAGAGCCATCGCTCCTCCTTAAGATTGGTTAGACATTTTTAAACATGAATATGGCAAAACCCTATATTATCACATGGGCTATATATGTGCATGGCTAAATCACTAACACAATGGCAAAGGGCTCGTCAAATTTGCAGCAGAAAGTCACAGAAATGCAAAATGACCTGCAGAACTGCAAAAAGCTAAATGGCTGCTAAAATTGCAACTGTTTTATTCATATATCTATAAGGCAGAACCACAAAAGCATAAAACCGCACAAATAACAGTGAGAAAGAGAATGGCACAGGGCAATAGCAATAATTAAACTGTTTTGACGAAATCATCGCAAAGAGAATGGCATTTTTGGGACAGGGGAAATATTATTAGAGAAAAACCTCCCAATGAATTGCAAAGAGTGTTACATAGCTTAAAACTCCAGCAGAACTGCTTTGGACAAATTAATTCATAGAACTGCTTGGAGCAAAATTATGACCAGAATTGTGTTAAAAATTGGTCAAGTCCCAATAATTGAACTGCATGGAGCAAGAAGAAAAAGAAAATGGCATCAGGCGAAATTTCTAATAGAACTGCATAGAGCACAAACACTTGAAAAACTGAACAAGGGAATAATGACCTGATCAAAACTACCTATAGAAATATCAGTAGCACGACTGTACTGGTGAAACTCAGTAGTAGAAGTGCATAATCTTTTGCTGCAGCCCAATGTAGGCCACATTTAGAAAATAAGCAAGTCTGTGATTTTTAATGTTATTTCTTTTTTTCTTTTCCTTTATAAATCTCCCAGAGCTGTGAATTGGACAAAAAAAATCTCACTAAAGCATCAGATTGTGGGCAAGAAGTTGGAAGTGGGACTGTGGACGTGAGCCTTCATGCCTGCTATGGTAGGTTGATTGTCGTCATGTGTAACAAATTTGTTTGTATCGGGCTGGTCATCTGCTAATTCTAGGTCAAAACCAAGAGCAAGAGATAGTATGTCACTTTTTAATACATAACCCTCGATAAGTTTAGCAGGTTTAGAACTTTCACATACTGACAAGCTATGTCGTTAATATTCTGTTTTTATCAAGGGAAGGCAAGCTGGCTGGTCCCAACTTAAGCATATTAAGGAGTAATTATGTAAGCGTGGTTGCTTTAGAATAACTAAAAATTTTGTGTACGTTATCATGCTTTAATTCTTTTAATGTGATATGTTGTTTTCTCAGGTCTTAAAGCAAGCTTATAATCAGTCAAGTGCTGCACATAATTTTGGAGACAGTCTGTAGATCGTGTTTTAAATAGTTTGTAATTATAAATAACTGATCCTGTACGCTACTAGAGTTGATCACGAGAGCTTCAGTGGTTGTTGATATTTTTTTTCCTCTTCAAGTTTCTAAACTTTATTCTTTATTTCAACAATTGGAGTTATTTTGTCTTTCACAAAAGAACTTGGTTGTCGAATGTCCCATTATTAATCGACCAACTGATCTACTATATAGAGAAGATTCCTGCTCACCCAATGATCACATCATAGATGAAATGGAGAGGATGTGCTCTGGCTACTGATGCACATATTTTTTTGGTGCTCTTATTGCTGTTATTAGTAAATAGTACTGAGGCCATTTTGATTAGCAAAGCTATATTTGATTGGAAAATTTTCGATAGACTTACAGAAAGAATCTTTCAAAAGTTTCATGCATGTGTGTGAAGGAATCCATACCTTTTGATTATACATACCTTAAGAGTACTTATATATCCAACAAGCCACAAGTCACTTGTCACAAATCATACAATTTGTGTTGTGTGTGCATGTGTGTGTGTGTTTGTTTGCATTTAATTTTAAAACCTGAAATATTTAGGTCTTGGCCAAAAACTAACTTGTCTGTATCCAATTGTTATTCTTTTAGAGCTCACAGAATATTGTGTCTCAGGCCCGCAATGGTCCAACTTTTAAAATTTAGATAATTAAAAAGCACTTCAAGTAATCCTCCACTTTAAAATAATTTTTTCTAAACGTATTATATATGAAACCCAGTTCATAGGACTGATATCAAAATCTGTCTGTTTAGTGTAATGATTATTTCTCAAAATTCATGTTTCAGAGTGGCGTTGCTTAGCACCCTGTGGTGGTTGTCATGAGTAACGACACCCAGGTAACACGTGTGGCTGGAAAATCTGTCGAGGTCAGTGTCACTGTGATAAGCTACTGAATCGTATCTGATGATCTGACGATAAAAATAAAACTAATAGTAATAATGATCCTAAATACAGCACATAACCAGTATTTCTAACATTCCCATCATCATCATCATCATCATCATCACCGCCATCTAGTATTTTTAATACCATACTGTTATTTTTGTAGGCCTTACAACTGTTTTTCAAATTAATTCATTCATAACATGATTAATGTTCTGTTCTAGATACTTTGCTAAGAATTCTTTTCATTCTTAAATATAGAAATTTATTCTTAGAAATGGAATTGCTTTACATTCTAATGTCTTTGGGCCCAGGTTGATTTTTGTGTATAGCCAGTCCACTACAAGGTACTCTTAAGCTTTCAGGCCCTCCTTCAGGCTAGGGCGTTGGTTGCGGGGCTTGAACCCATGACAGATGGGTCCCTGCAAATCTCAGGGCAGGTTCACTTTCCATTCTGCTACCGATGCCCCTTGGGCCTAGGTACACAAAAGTAATACATTATGTATTTGTACAAATTTCAACAACCAGCTGGGTAACTGGAAAAGATCTGGATGAAGCAAAACTATTAGAGAGCGTCCAAAGAGAGAAATGAATGGTAAAACATGATCACTCATATAGATCTGAGATCAGAGGAAGAAGAATGACGAGCAAAGGAATTTTCAGGATTCATTTGCAACATTCTTTTGATTAACATTTCAAAAAAAAAAAAAAATCAAAACAATTCTTTATTCTCAGTTTCATCGGAATCATTCTTTTAATTATTTACTTGAAAATTTCATGAGCTCTCTACAAAATAAGGGTAGAACAATTCTTATTCAAAAAGATTCATTTGCAATATTCATTTTTTGTTTTGCTTGAAAATTCAAAAGCTGTCTTTAAAATGAAAACCAAAACAATTTGTTTTCCTTAGGATTCATTAGCAACATTCTAAATTTAAAAAAATTTTTTTTGCTTGAAAAGTAAGATTCATTTTTGACATTCTTTTAAACTTCTTTTGCTTGAAAATTTTAAAAACTTTCATTGAAATTCAAAACGATTCTTTTTCCAATATTTTTTTTTGCAGATCCTTCAGTTGGTACCTGTGTCCCAGCTTCGTCCGAGAAAAACGGAGGGAGAAAGAGAGGGTGGGGGAATAAATGAAGAGGGAACCAAAGAAGATACTGGAGATGAAGACGACGTGGAGGGAAAGAAAAAGAGGGACATGGTGGAGTGTTCTGGAGGCAAGGTTGATAACTTGATGACTCTTCCAATCGGAGAAAACGAACATTTCCACAAACAAGAATACTTGGTTAACCAGAAGGTATGAGGTTTAGCAGTCATTTTAGTGCAAATTTTTCCCAAAAATGTAGGAATGCAGCAAAATGAGCAGCTGTCATATGTGAGGTAATCATTGTAAGGAGGCAGCACTTCATGTGTCCAACAATACATGTTTGGAAACACTCGAGTTTCTTTGGTGCAAAAGCACGACGCTAAGTCCGCTGTGACTTTCATCTAGTCGAAGTGTCGCAGCTATCCTTTGTATATTACAGCCTAGTCTTACGTCAATGACTCTGTTTGATAAGGGAAAGGAGGGGTGCCATTACATGATCACGCATAATTCTACTGACTCAGGCGCGAATCACAAGGCCAGTCTTGTTATGCAAATTATCAGGCTAACATGTAGCTGGTAAAGGCACAGTAACTATGACACACAACCCATCGCGTGCCTTTAGTGTGGGTTTTCCCTATATCAGGGCCAATTTGCGGAGGATACTTTTGCACTGGAGCCTTTTAAGAAAATTTTATTTACCAAAAAAGATAATAAAAATATAATGTTCAAAGTCACATAATATAGTTTGACAGAATTAGGATAGAGACATAAAGTTTTTTTCTCCACATATGTGTAAATCATAAGCTTAAACAGAATCATAACTAGGTATTACCGAGATATGATGACTCCTGTCTGATTTACCTTAGCTGTCCCACATATGGCAGTCTAAGCCTATCTAGAAAATGTACTGATGCCACAAAGATGAGAAAATGTTTTGTTATTTGGCAACACTAGTTTTCATCTTAAGTGGAGCGGTAGCTCATCTGGTAGGTCGGTTGGCTACCAAGTAAGAGGTCCAGGGTTCGAATCCCAGTCTGGACCAAGTCAATTTTCCATTGCTCCCTGTGTCCTCTCAGCACTAAATGGGTAGCTAGGTCTCTTAACTCTTTGTGTCCAGATTTTTTTTCCACATCTGGACGGAGTTTTCTCCCTCTGCCCTCTTTCTTTTATATAGTTAGCGGCCGCTAGGAGCGGCCGCTTGGTCATCCATTTCGTTCCGTCGGCCGTTGGGAGCGGTTGCTTGGAGTTATTGAGTTAAGATCTGGCAAAAGTAAAGGCGGCGAGGAAAGTTATGGCAAACTATCTCACAATGCCGTATGCCAAGAACAATCGGGACCCTACTCCTGGTTCCATGATGCTTGGATTAAGTGTGGGACCCACTTTACTTTTACTAGTTTTCATCTTATTTCCTGAGACCAAGTCTAAATGAGTTTCAAATCATATTTTTATTCATTAGTGACCGTTGATATAGCCATAAACTGGATCTGTATTTTATTTCCATGGTCATGGTCAGAACTAGAATAGGAAATGTCAATTCTCCACCAAGGTAGGAGAATCCAAATGTTTGTAAGAGTAACTGAAAGATTGAAAGCAAGCAATTTAACTTTTTTTTCCCATCAAAAGTGTGAAATGCCAGATATGACTCGTCAGGAAGAGTCTCAAGACAAGCAAAGAACATTACGTGGCCAGTAAAAGTATTCAAGCATTGGTATCCACTTGTTCTTTGCCTATCCTGTGGTAGAATTGTGTTTTTTCAAATATTATTCATACAATAAAAGGCTTGACCTTTTGCCATTTTTCCAACCAGAGTTGGTGAATGAGTTTAAAGTGTTGGTGGGTGACCACTTTTTTAAAGTAATCTTGTCATCATAGTTATGTTTGAAAAATTGCTGATTAATTTACACTGCAAGTTTGCATCCAAAACTGATATTTTAAAAATGAAGGATTAATTCTTCTGCCATTACACTCACAAACTTAATATTTATGGAATGATGAGTTGAGTTTTTTCAAATAGGACCAGTGGAAAACCTTTTGAACAGAACTATGGTAACAACTCATATTTTGGCAGCAAACCCTCATATGGCATTGAAAGAGGATTATGCGATAAATAAAATTTACTTTGTATATTTTGTTGCTGTTTTTAATTTGATTTTGCCTTATTAAGATTTTTAATACACTAGGATTTTCCATGTCATAGAAATAGCTTAAACTTGAATCCTTGAACTTTTTGATGATGAAAACTGGATGATTATTATAATGTTGATCGTTTGCAAAGATATAATCATTTTAACCATCCTCAAAAGTGGTGTTGCCATGCCAGGCCCATTCACACAGGGATCAAGGCATGTCTGCATGAATTCTAAATGTGTCTGACAAAATGAGTCGAGTTGTGGGTCTGCATCACTGAGATCAACTCAAAATATTAAAGTAAAGAAGTAAAAATTGTCTATGCTTTATATATAGAAAGTTTTTTTTGCATGCCTATAAAGAGTGAGTAGTTTTCTTTCCTCTTTAGATAATTGTTTTCATTTAAAGTCAATCATGCAAAACAGCAACTCGACTCGTTTTGTCAGACAGCTTCAAAAATGTATGAGTGTACAAGAGATATGTTTTTTTTTTAATTCTCTTTTATTTGTTCTTGTATAGGTGGGTGATCAGCATAAAGTCTTTACTGCTCTTATAGCCGGAGCGATGGCAGGGGCTCTAGCGAAAACCACCATAGCACCGTTGGACCGGACCAAAATAAATTTTCAAAGTAAGTAAAGTAAAGTGAGTCCACACTTGGCCCTCAATACAGATTGATACTACACTATATCAAGAGTGCGGCTGACTACTTAAAAAACTAAGGATATTAGTAGCAGTTTTTCTCCCCTATCCCCTAACTTGCTCTGTGGCAGTGAACATGGTAACATACTATCTTTTTTATATCGCTATTAGGCCTGGCGGTGACAAAGGTCAAGTTCGCTTAAGATCTCCAAGTGTGAGAATGAGGTGTATAATACATCTTAGCAGCAGCCAGTGCATTGCTTAAGTCATTACAAATCCTTAACTGAACCCAAAATTACTATATAAAATCTGCCCCTCTCCCCCCTCCTCCCCATTTCTACCCAATGTATTCCATCCCACAGTCACCAACAGGCCATTCTCAGCACAGGAGGCCCTGGCATTTATCTATAAAACCATCCAGCAGTCCGGCTTCCTGTCTCTGTGGCGAGGAAACTCTGCCACCCTGGTCAGGATTATCCCCTACGCTGCCATCCAATTCAGCTCACATGAGCAGTACAAGATTTGGCTCAGTGAAGAGAACAAAAAGTGAGTAAAGGGCCATGATTTGGGATAAGTTTTGTATTGTCACAGTCATTCAACATTGGCCACAAATTCGCCCTGAGATCTGCAGAGACCCTTCTATTGCGGGCTCAACATTTGAAAGAATGTGTAGGCATATGTCAAAAGGAGTTAGGCATAGTTGGAAAAAAGGGATGGGATTCTCACCCAGTTACGGCATTGCAAAACTTTTCTCTCCAGGGTTAAAGCCCAACACTAGGGTGCCTTGTGTGACAGTGGCACGCCCAAAAAAAGGTGGGATGTTTCAATACTGAATGGACTATTTTATACATCAAATAGCTATAAGGCGAGAAGTTAGCAGAGTGTTTGCCCACCAATGTGAGCCCAATGATAGCAGAATGTTTGCCCACCAATGTGAGCCCAATGATAGCAGAATGTTTGCCCACCATTGTGAGCCTATGATAGCAGAGTGTTTGCCCACCAATGTGAGCCCAATGATAGCAGAGTGTTTGCCCACTAATGCGAGCCCAATTATAGCAGAATGTTTGCCCACCAATGTGAGCTCAATGATAGCAGAATGTTTGCCCACCAATGTGAGCCCAATTATAGCAGAATGTTTGCCCACCAATGTGAGCTCAATGATAGCAGAGTGTTTGCCCACCAATGTGAGCCCAATTATAGCAGAATGTTTGCCCACCAATATGAGCCCAATGATAGCAGAATGTTTGCCCACCAATGTGAGCCCAAATGAAATGACCAAAGTGACATGAACCTGCTTCGTTTAACTTTTGGGAGCAAAATACCCATCTGTTGAGGCTGCCTCATGATTTACTTCCAAGACTGGTATTGTTTAACCCTAGAGGTGTCGTTATACAACAAAACCATGTGAATTTAATTGTGGTCAAATATATGTATTTCAAAACGGAATTTTTTTTTTCCTCATGATAAAGACAGGGAAATCAGGGATATCAGCCAGTTTTACTGACCATTCATTCTCTTTGGGTGTTAGACAGTGCCTGCAAACTTAAGTATCAACCGTTTTTTGCATCACCCTGCTCGCAGACCGATTGTGGGTGTTTACAAATGGTTCCAGCTTTCTCGTTCACATTCTGAGTGTGATACTTCACATCCGTTCACATCGTCCCTCTCCGGCTTTATTACTGTGTAGCTTCATATCACAATATACTTTTACATCACCAAAGCTTCAAAATATATTTTATTCAACACATTGCATTATCTTTTTCCTGGATAAATATTAATATTTGAAAAAAAAAAATCCAGTGATTGTATACAAATTTTTAAAAATACCCCAAAGAGTGCATTCACAGGGAATAATCTGTATTGGCCCAGTGCGTGTAGAGGGAACAACATGACACATGTGATGGAAAAAGGTTAACATTCTAGCTGGCTGAATATTTGGAGAGCGGGGTTTGTGGGCTCAAAGCTTAACATTT
>BLXT01007711.1:5114-21212 GCA_019648995.1 Plakobranchus ocellatus
GGGGGGGGGGGGGGGGGCTATTATATTCAACATTTTTCACCTAATATATAGAAAAATCAGGCTGCTTTGTGATATTTTTCACCTCAGTCATTTAATTATGTAATTATAATAAATATTGTCATATATATAGTAGGTTCTAGACATTTCTTATTTAAAAATCACCCCCTTTTGTTGCAGAAATTGATGAAGCGGAGTGTGAACGTCTGCGTCATGAGTATCTGGCAGATATGTCAGAACTGGAGAAACAATTTTGTGAGCTGAAAGAACAGTAAGTTATTCTCTCTGGTACAAGCAGTTTCAACACTACTTGCCTGTGGTTCATAGATACAAATAATGAGTCACAATGTGAAAGTTTTTTTTTACTTTTTATTTCTATGGTCAAGTATGGTCAAATTCATCTAAGCTCAAGATCTCCTTGGATGTTATTGATTAATTGTTATTGTTTTGTCATCATATATCATATGAAAATAAACAGTAGTTGCATTTAAAAAAATACAGAAAAACATTGCACACATTATTTTTAATTTTCTTTATTGCTAAAAGTTTTTACTGGAAATCTTTCTTTAGAAAATATATATGAGATTTTGTTCACCGCTTGGCAGGCATCCAAGTTTTTCCTATATCTCTTTTTATGTTCCAACCTGATTCTAGCCCATAACCTTGCTTCTCACTTTGGTCTCTACTTGTGGTTGGATATTTACAGTTTTATGGTAATCACTTAATAATGAAAGAAGGCAGAAGCATATTTTTCTTCTGTTCAGTCAATAACCTTGAAGATTTCTGTGCCCAATATTTGTAATTGTTGGGTAGACTGTATTATCTACAGAAGATTTGTTTCTTTACATATGGTGAGAATTTTTTTTTTTTTTTTTTTTGCCAAGAAGGCAATAACATTTTGAAGAATGTAAAAGCCAACATGAATAACTTAATCATTGTAAGAAAAATTATTTTAAAATTTTGATGTCAATTTCAATATTTAAAATCCTTTTCAAAACAGTTTTATAAAGACAACACATTTTTCAGTCATTTTTCCCCAGAACTCATATATAAACTGAGAGGTCTTTAACAATTGTTTTCAAAGGTAAAAATTTTTACAGACTTTAGACAGTTGGTAGTCTAATTTTCAGGTTTTTTTTTTCAGTGTTCTCTGGTGACATCCCTGTTAAGCTAACAACTATTTTACAATGAGAACTAGGTTTGTTCTCATTTTCAGGGTTCAGATTAATGTCTCTTAAACCTTATGCTTTAATTGCCCTGTTTTTGAAAAGACCTGTTCTATACCTTCCCTGCCAGATTGTACACGGAGCGTCTGCAACAGATTGATGCCAAGATTGTTGAAATCACCAATAATCGTGCACCAGAGTACCTGCAGCCGCTGGCTCAGTTGCAGAAGCAGCTGACCATCAAAAAGGAAGTTGCATGTATGTAGAAGTTTGTATCCCTTTTTTTTTTGTATGACTTTTTGACAAAAGTGAGAGACTTTGTGGTTTAAAGTCTCAGGGCTGCACATTTCCTCCCTTTTTAAAACTGAATTTTGCTTTGTGATGTTTCATTTTCCAAATGCTAATAAGCAAGTGCAACTGTTCAAAAAGTACAATATATGGCTTTAAGACATTGCATGTTTCTTGCTATCACGTACCACATCACTGGTGAGAAGAACATTAGATGCCTGCCGAGGGAGACAAAGTTGAAATATGTCAAGCAACTATGTATCAAAAATCATGATAGCTATGGATATATGTGTATACTATACACATATATCCATAGCTATCATGATTTTTTTTTTGAGAACATTAATAAAAGACTGTCACATGCTAAATGGGGTAAAATCTTTACCGCATAAACATTACAAAAGATGTTAGATGAGCAGAAACCTTGTTAACAGTCCTAAATGTGTGTATGTCAGAAATTACACTGCCTAGATTTTACTAGTTTGTTAGCAGTCCTAAATGTTTGTGGTATGTCAGAAATTGCACTGCCTAGATTTTACCAGTTTGTTACCAGTCCTAAATGTGTGTGTCAGAAATTACACTGCCTAGATTTTATTTTTAACTCCCCCTGGGCTGTTTTATGCTATGGTTTATTACAAACCAGAGCGTCAAGCAGGAGAAAGAAAAACTTACGTGCACATTCCTCACAGCTCCTTTACCCAGCATCCACCTTGGGTGGGCAGACTCAAGATCAGTGAACAAACTTGCCCACAGGGTCTAATCCTTGGTTAACATTTTTTTTTTTGGATGCAATGTAAAACAATGTCAGGGAATATCAAAGTAAAAGCACTTCAGAATGTATTAAATTCTCACTCTCTCTTTGAACTAATGGTTCAACTGCATTTCATTTTTTGCACAGCCATAAGGCGAGAGCTCACTCTTGCCAGCATCAAACAGAAATTTGAAAGTGAAGAACTGGCATCCTTTCAACACATGGAGGTGAGTTAAACTTTGAACTTGGCCAGCTCTTTTTATATCCTTAAACCAACTCAATGAATGACATGTCAAATTTTACAAATGAGCAATTGCCAAAAGGTGGACCCCAAATTGTGTCACATTTTTTCCTGCATTTTGAAAAATAGTTTCTCCAGTTACAAAAGGTAAAAACCCAGTTGAGTATCAGTGAAGTAATTTTCATGCAAATTTGGATAGCAGGAGTAGATCCATTTAAAAAAAAAAATGATCTGTGTCTCTTCACTTGGTTGTGAATGAACTTAATTTGTTGATGGGTGACCACTTTTTTAGCGATTTTGTCATCATACTTATGTTCAAAACTTATTTGGTCAATTTAGACAGCAAGGATGCATCCAAAACCGATTTTTATGCCGTCACACTCACTAAATCAAAATTTATGTATAGATGAGTTAAATTTTTTGAAATAGGACTTGTACAAATTGATCGCCCATAACTATGATGACAGCCCACATTTTGGCAAACCTCAAATGTGTTTAAAGATATTGATGTGTTTTACCAGTCCTTCTGTGAGCTCTTTCAGCAAAGAGCATTTGTTTGTATGTGTTAATATATGTACATTTGTAATTCTTTTTCTTTTTGTATATTTGATTGAAGTGGTACAATATTATATTTTATTCTTAATTTTAATTTGTGAAATCTGACTTGTTTGATCAGCTTCAAGTCTTGTATTATGTTTTGGCAAAACATCATCTCTTATTGTTTGTAATTTGAAAAAGGATTACTTATATTATTTTACATTTAAAAAAAAATTGAAACCTCTCTTTTAAAATGCATATTATTGTTGTTTTTGTTATTGTGAATTGTGTCTCAAAGTTTTGGCATGTGATTTAAAGCATTTTTTTCTCAATGAACAAAAAATAGAACCTGCTCTTAACCATTCTGCTGCTGAATTAAACAAAAAAAATTCTTCTCAGGAATAAAAAAGGTACAATGTCTAGATCTAGATCTGTATTTTTTTAGAGAAAAATTTTCAATTTATTGTACATAATGGTTTCTTTATGTCAGAACCTCCCCAAAATGACAAAATTTATGTACATGATGGTTTCTTTATGTCAGAACCTCCCCAAAAGGACAAAATTTATGTACATAATGGTTTCTTTATGTCAGAACCTCCCCAAAATGACAAAATTTATGTACATGCTGGTTTCTTTATGTCAGAATCTCCCCAAAATGACAAAATTTATCACATAGGAAGTTCTTAAGATTTCAATTTCAATTTGACAATTCCTGCTTACTTTACATCTTGGCTTAGTGAGAAATAATCTTTGGCCAGATCCAAGCGGAGTCCGATCAATTAATGGACAAGCCCCAGCAAAGAATTTCAGGCCTAATCTAGATCAGATATCTGTATAATTTCAATGCTGATTTAAAACATTATTACCTTTTTAATGATTTTTGCATTGAGAATAATCATTTGATTTTCAGGGTTCTGTTTTAACTAAGTCATATTTCGTAGGTTCATTCCCATATTTTGATATTGATCGGAAGATGAAATTGTTTATGTTTTGATGATGTAAAAAGGAACCAAATGAGGATTGGAGAGAGCTGTGAAGATGCACAACCAGCGTGACCTATGGTACTGGACAGGAAACACTAAATGATTACTTTTTTTTGGTGTTAAAACTAAGGCAGTCAAGGTCACAACTAAAGAAGCTACTAAACACTGCATAAAATTTAGGATCCAGCACTTTCAAGGGCATTTATTTTATGTTTTCTACGTAACTCTAACTTGGCTACTACTCCTACCTTTTTCTTCCCGTTTAAGGGATGGAAATAATTTTGGTATTTGCATCATTAGGTTTTAGGTAATATGATTTCTGTTTTAGATTTGATATATTGGTAGCTCAGAAACTAAGTAGGCTTTTTTGACTCATTGATTTCATTGCAGAGTGAGAAGATCCTCTTGTTTGACACTATTCAGAACGAGTTGCAAGACAAAATACGCAGACTAGAGGAAGACAGACACAACATTGACATAACGTCTGGTAACACCTCCTTTGTCCTGTGATTTTAATGTAAAAGCTTTGAAAGAGGTATTTTGTTCAGCAGCAATTGTAATTTTAAATTGTGGTAGTTATACACACACACACACACACCTGTTCGAGGAGCAAATGAACAAACATTAATGCCGGGTCACCTTTAAAAATGTATTTTCAAGAGAGATGCTCAGTAGATAGAATAATGTTAAAGTGCATGTAGTCGTAAATGCTGCTGGCTCTGTTACATAGCTGGATTAATTTGCTCCTCAGCTACATTTCATAGAAAATCACCCTACAATTTCCCTTGAGCAGATTTTCTTTAAGAGCTGCTTTTGTGTTTTCTTGAGAAATACTTGTGATAGAAATCATTTCATTTATTTTTGTTTTCTCTTTGCAGATCTGTGGCAAGAATCTCAAACCATGAAGAAAAAGAAGAAAACAGATCCATTACATCCAGAGAGAAAGAAAAAACCACAGACTGTTTCTGATATCCTTAATAAACGTGCAGTGTTTCATTGTTTATGCTTCTCAATTAGAGGATAGCATACCTTTTCTTGATTTTATTAACACTGCTCAGATCGCAATTTAGGTTGTTCATAATGAAATAGTTCAATTGTATTGAAACTAAACTGTGTTCAGTTAAAAGTGCTTAATTTATTCTTCTAAGGCCACTATCAACTTGGGGGGGTAGACAAAAAACAAAAACTCCTTGACCCTGTTACGTCCATATATTGTGTACATGCTGAGAGATTCAGACGTTATGGATGACTGGATGCTCATCAAAAAGGTATCACTAGATGTGTATTGGTATAGTTGTGATTCGCTTTCATGTGGACACATAACCACATACATGCAAAACCTCACTAAGCAACAATTTTCTACATTTATTTCTATTCAGCAATATCAACACTTTTCCATTACATAATAGAGGTATTTCCTCAGCACCCCCCCACACACAAAAAGAGGAAACTGGAAACTTCATATTTTTTAGCACCTGAACGTAAATTTTATATAAATATGTAGGTGTTATTGACACTTTTTAGGCTTTCAATTGCCTTCTGCACCAGATTATTTTTAGTTTTTTTCCAAACTTGAATAGAGATGCTAGCCTTTTCAAATTGCTGCCCAGTCAAGGCTACTTAGTTACTGTTGGGTCTATATAAAAAATCCAGACCAGATAGGAAATTAAAAGCAATACAATTGAACAGGTTGATTTGTTAATTTTTGATTGCTTATTCATTCTAAAGCTTTTCCATAATGAATGATGAGATGTTAAAGTTTTTTAGGCCAGCTCGTTCCATGTTTTCTAATACTGTTACAGAGCAACAAATGGAATAGTAAAGACAAACCCCTGCAGCCTCATACATGTTTCTAAACCTAGCTTAGGGTATTTCACAGTGAATCATAGAGGCTGCGATTTTTTTAACCAAGCTGTTTTTTCAAATTGTGAAATGAATCACTGACGAGTTGAGCTAGTGTTTCGGCAAAGGAATGGATTAATGTCTTTTGGAAACCAGTGATGACCAGAGGTGGCGTTACAAGGCAGTTGTTGTTTTGGAGCAAATCTGAAATAAGATTTTATACTTTTTATGAATTTTTGGCATGCATAGGCGTGCTTGACTATGTTTGACTTTAAAAACAATGAATCTTGTCATGTTTTGAAAATGTATGAAGAATGATTCACTGGGGATTGAGTAGCCGCACAAAGGTTAAAATTGCCTGTGCTCATCTTTGTAGGTAAATTTTTAAATTCCAAGGCTGAAACTATTTTAACAATTCGTGTTATGTTTGTAGTTCTGTAGTTTAAATTGTATTGAAATGAAATATATTAATGCGATGTGTTGAAAGCTTTACATAGTTAAGACTTTCAAAACTTTTTTATATTTGCTGGATTTCACCGTCCTTTTTGGGAATGAGCATTAATGCATAAGTTGAAGACATTTCTATCTATGTTAATGCTATGGTTAGATTCATCCCTTGTCAATGGGATTATGTGATTAGTATGTTGTTCATCTATTTTTCCCTCTGCCCACAGGCATTGAAACAGCAACCCCAAAAGAGAAAATCTGAATGTGAGTTGCATTCCTTTCACTGTCATAAAGTTTCTTGTTTGAAAAACCTGTGTATATCTAGGCTGTGCTAAATAGTAGCATTCAATTTTTCTCTGGTATAACATAGTCCCTGCAGAGCAAGTTTCTCTAAGAAACAGAACTATAGTGCTGTTGAAGGCATCTCCCCTCTTTTAAAATTATTGTATGTGTTTTCCCTTTATTGAAACTCCTTTCTGGTGGACTCAAGTTTGTTTAGACTTTAGAGACAACCAGCTCTCTAATCAAGAATCATCTGTGTCTGTGGGCTTGTGGTAGCATAAAGAATAGTTTTACTGTAACAAATAGAGTGACAATGTTACATTGATTCCTGCATGGACCACATATCAGAAATTAGATAGTTTACTGTGTTCCAGACTTTATCCATAGCGAAAACTAGAGCCCACTCATGCAGCTAAAATTTAGTAGGCGAATGCTGTGACCAGGGACTATGAAAACCAAATGTTACTGCTCCTGATGCTCACATACTGTTGAGGTCATTCGCTTGAAATTGGTCGGGGATGAAGCTGGTGTGTTGAAATTAGTGCCAACAAATTTCACTCTCAAGGAATTGGCTCGTCGGTTTCTCTGCATAAGTTGTAAAATGTACCAACAGGGAAGGATTGGCCTGTAGTCTATATCTAGGTTTCAAAGCTAGATTTAAAATAAAAGGGCTCAAAACTTTAGGTCATGTGAAGATCAACAATATGACATGTCATCTTGAAATCTTGAGATATGTAATTGTCGATTTGAGTACAGTTTTAGTTCTAATGTTTTTCTGTACATAAATTGTTCTATTATTTATTAATACCATATTTAGCAACAGCTATTCAGCAGATTTTGTTTACATTTTTTTTTCAAATTGAAATGATATTTTGTATTTTCTTTTTGCCTTTTTTTCAGTATGACACTAAATCAAAACACGTCACTTTTGTTCGTCTTGATTGTAATTCATGGCCAGCACCACAAAGGCACCGGCTGACTGCCAATTCCCCTTCCCTGTGTGTGTGTGTTACAGATGTTTGGCTTTGTGACGGTGAGCAAAGCTGTGTGTGCCACTGCAGGAACAAGACTGAGAATTGCAGCATGCCCAGGGACAAGGACACAGCTATTGAGTGATACAGTACCTGAGACCATGCTTCAGTCCTTGCTCGCTCCTCTGGATCTAGCCAGGAATGCTCTGCGCAAATTGTCAAGTGGATTCTGACTGCCCAACTGATAGTACTGTTGCATTCATTCTTAGCTCTGGATTCACTAATGCTGAGCCAAGCTTGGCTGATGAGTTGACTGTACCTGTACAGTTTTCTGCCCTCACCTTCAGTCCCAGGTCTGGCTCCCTCTCAAGATTGCTTTTGAAAGTTCTGACTTTGATGCCATTGATGCTAGATCTGCATGTACAACAGGTTCTACGTTGGCTTGGTCTTATGAAATAGCTGCACAATTTTCTTTGGTGTTACTCTCAGGAAGAGACTCAAGTCGCTGATTATCGGACATGTGATCCCAAAATCAGCAAGTAGAGCACCCAGGAGTGTTTGCTGACTTGGAACAGCTTGGGATTGCAAGACATGTTTATGAGTAAATGCAATGTGTTACAATAGAATTAATGAACTTAGGCACTGTCATTTGGAGTTGGCAAAGAATTTGAAACACTGTTTGACCAAGAGCTGAATCCAGTGATTATCACTCTTATTTGAATTTCCCCAAAGTTGTGGACATGTTCACCTTGATCATTGAGAGCGTTAGGATTTGTGTAACTAATTCTCCAAGGATTTTCAGCTGCAAATTACTTGGGGTGTTGGAGGCAACAAGCTTGAGGATACAATAGGGCATAAAATTAATGACTTAAGAATTCAGTGCACCTTATCATTTGTACAACCTTACATTGGCAACGAGACAGACTTGTAGTTTCAAACAATTTTTAATCGCTGAAATAGTTGGAACCTTATTTCTGTAAGCTTTACAGGGGTCAAAACTGGATGGCGCCATGTGGATTCTGAGCCAAGATTTGTTTTTAAACTTTTTTTTAGTTAGGACTGAAAGAAGAAGAAAAAACTATAACTTCTGACAAGTTTTTTGTGTGACTTCTGGTTTCAAGATCAATACAATGTAAAAAGAATGTGAGGGCCCAGACTGCCTTCAACCTATAAGGCAGACTACGGTTTTTTTTTTTTTTTTTAATTTTTGTAAGAAAACAGATCTGCTTCTATTAGATAAGGATACAAACAAATTTGCCTTTTTTTTTTGTGCATACCAATTCATCTTGTCAAATGATCTCAGAAAAACTAAGTAAAACCTGAGGCATGCAAGGAAAGGGAATCTTTTTTTAACCCCTCTTGTTTTAAAGGTGGTCCATTTTTGAGTTTTAGCAAAGTTAGTGTTGCTTTTTTAGTTCATTGCCATTTCAACTTCTGTTATTCAAACACATTACATGTCTTGAGATCAGTTCAATGAAATTAGAAGTGGCATGTAGGATATTTTCAATCATTGAAAGAGCTTTATGGATTTTACAGTAATGAAACTTAGAGCTACAGAACTTTGTTTATTCTGAGCCAATTACAGATTTTTACAATTTGGAAAAGAACATTAGATAAAGAGAGAAAAAAATTCTCTCCATGAAAAGTTTCTTACATACTTGACCCACCAGGACGAGTCTCCAGAGATACATAGCTGTGAACTGTCCAAGTGTAACCACACCTGCATTTTTTGTAGCAATCCTCGGAATTCCAACAATGAAACTTGCATTAACACTTTCAAAATAATCATCTCATTTTGGCCTTCTGGTAACTTTTTTTTTCCGCCTAGCAATTTTCATATAATTTCATGACAGGTCGGACGCAGGTCTAAGTAACACTTAAACAGTGTGTGCATTTAGGGCAAACAAACACTTCAGGCTTATTCTCATCAAAATGGATAAATGCTGTCTGTAGGTGTGTCTATTTATATAAACCATCCTTATCTCCCAGCAGCAGCCCTGAAAGAACTGCTCACTTTAGGCTAGTAGCACTCACTAATTGTTACCATTTCAAATAGAGACTACTGCATATCTTTCTTATTTTATTGTCATCAAAAACCTTGAGATCACAGCTCATGTTACCATAATCAGTCATTGGGGGCAAGGCCCAAGGTTTTGTCTGTTTTTTAATGGCTGTAAATGTTTAACTCTGGTGTATTAAACTTAAAGAAAAATTTTGAGGGCCTGGAGTTCACTGCACTGATTGTTGATACATGTATTATATGTACATATTGGAAATATGTTTTCGCCAAGTTTAACACAAATGACATGTGGATGTTTTTGTTTTTGTGTGTGTGTATATATTCATATTTAACAGATGAAGATGTTGTGTGCATGGGTTCATGGCCTCAGAATTTGCTTAACCTTTGCTTCAATAAAAAAAATTAAAAAAAAAAACAAAATGGAAACTGATTGTCAAGGGTAGCATTCTTGTGCTGTTCTAGTTTATTTCATTGGTTGTTTCCTTTGGTACTTAGATAAGTGGATACTTCCTTGTCTTTTTGCCACCCACTTCATATAGAGCCACAAGCAAAGGCTTTGCTGAAGCATTCACTCAAGTGATCGATTGGACCTTTTACCAAAGGTATTCATGGAAATAGAGCCTATGCCATTCTTGAAAACCGTTTTCAATGTAAGGTAACTTCATATAAGTACATGTAGATGAAGGATTTCTCTTCCCAGCAGGAACTCACTTGTGGCTTCAGCAATAGTTTTTCACAAAAATGTGAAGAGTCCCCATAATAAGTTGCTCAATTCAAGTAAAAAAATCTCTCTATAATGTATATGCAATAATTTTGCTGCAATTTTCTCAACGTACAGTTCAGTTCTGATTTTTTAAAATAGGAAAGACAAAACTTTCAACAGCCAGTGGGAAGCATTTAATGCCAGTGAGCTTGACAAACTTCCAGCAAAGACTAGCTTGGTCTCTTCTGATTATGAATGAGAATTGTACAGACCCTGCATCATTTGTGTGACAACACCTGAGAATAAAAAGTTTTGTAAGAAGAATTAATTTAATACTTCCAGAAAGAAGACACCCCTTCTTCATGTCAAACTGCCAGGTCATCTTTATGTTATTGTCAAGTCTTCTTATTCTGACTGTGTGGTGAAGACAGATGCTGTTGGTGTGGGCAATCATTCATTCAGATATTTTTCTTGCTTTTTATTAATTTTTTATTCACTTTTTAGTTGTATTTAATGTCTGTATTAAAAATGCATAGATATTGTTCAGTGGTAAAGTGTTGCGAAAAGCTTACTGAGTAGAGTGCAAGTGTTTCATACAGTGAGTGTCAGAGAGAAATTCAAAGGGAGATTTATTCTCACTTTGTTTACAAGGTTTTTGACATGATATATATATATATATATATATATATATATATATATATATATATTTTTTTTTTTTTTTAAAGTAGAAAGACTTTCATGTTTATGAACAGAAGATTTTGGAGTAACTGTCTTGAGTCATAGAAAAAATTCCCATCACCTTGGATCAGATATGAGAGATTGTGACTATAGGAGAGAGTATCTTTGAACTGCTTGTTTCTCAATCTGTATCCACTATTGAGACTGAAGGAAACAATGTCTTTAAACCACTTGCTCTCATTCATCATCTAAACTGAACAATTTCTCTTTTTTTTTTATCACATTTTCTTGTTCAAAATTTTGGTTTGTTTTTTGTTTTTTTTGTTTTTTTTTAGACAAACATGAAAAGGAAAAGTATGTGTTTGGTTTAACTTATCAGGAACTTTTTAAGTATAATTCCTTCTTTACCCTTCTGTGCCATATACCTCCTTTCTAGCACTATTTTTTTTTTTTTTTTTCAACTTTATTTCATGAAATCATCCTTTGGCAAAGCATCATCAGATTTTAATTTGAGAAAGAAAAAGTAGCAACAACAGAGCAAATATTGGAAGCATGGTGACAAGAAAATGTTATATCGTTAAAAAAAAAGAAACAGAAATGAACCAAACTTCACATTTTCACAGATCAACAAGGAAAATTTGTAAAAGTCTCCTACATAAATTTTGCTCTTTTCAAGTAGGCCTAGTTGTAAAGGGGACATCTTACTTAATTCTTAATATATACATGTACAATTTTCAACCAAGCCATTTTACAGCTATTTTTTTTTTAAACATTCAACAAAATCATTAAAATTGGTTCTCCTCAACAGATTTAAAGAAAAATAATAGACTTTTGTTTGTGCTGAGTGAAGTAAATTGTTTCTGTCAAATGCACTCATGTAAGGGGCTGTTCAAATATAATCTTACACCTTTTTTTGAGACTTTTTGACACCTTCCCCCTTCCTTACACATTTCTTACATTGTTTTTGACCTGTTATGATAAGAATTATAACAACAACAACAATACTAATACTAATCGTTGGTGGTGTGTTAACTTATTAAGCATTAACTGTTGGTTAAGAATTGTCTTTTTCAAAATGTTGAGTGACCATGACACATTGAAATTTTGCATGCATTCATGGTTGTTGTTCTGGCCTGTCGGGCTAGGCCTCCGCTCATGAGAACTTACCTCTTATATAAGGCTTATATATATATGCTAAGTATGCATTTTGCTTGAGTTGCAGGTTAGAAAGCAGTGGAGAGAAGTTGAAGGAGTATAGAATACATGCTGTTGCTACAGTACAAAACCACTATAATTTAATTATTTTTCTTTAAAATGCCTATTCCTGTGCCAGTGGTTGTGAAAAAAAATACCCTGCAACTGGCTTCTTTAGGATTTGAACACAGACTCTTTATCAAAATTCTCACAAGGACAAGCGGAAATTCTGGCACATACATGTACTAATTGTTTTTTTAAATAACTGTCAGTAATCAGTAACTGGAGAATAGATTTTGTAGATCAGATTTTGTAGATCCAAAGGGCCTGGAGCTCTCAGTAATCACAGAGTATGCAAATTGGTAAATATCTGGATAACAAAAGAAATTGAACAAAGTTCCAAAGCAATGACTTATAAAGTCAGAAACCATATTTTAGGCTTAATTAATTCTTAGTGACGAGGTAAACATTCAACATTCAATTGTCTTGTGGATTAAAAGAGAGCTGTAAATGAATTACTGTAGATGGACTTATTCTTTTATGGTGTAACGGTCAAACTGCCTTTGTGAACCTCTCATGGCAATAATATTAATAATAAATAATAATAATAAAAAGATGACATATATATCGTGCAATTTCATAGTACAATCACTGCTCTATGCACTGTACATAAATATTAATAAAAAACATTCATATGCATACATATACAATTGTACATTTACACAGGGTAATCAGGTAAATCATTCCAACTGGCAGAAATGGAAATCAAAATTTTAATATGAATATAGGGGAAGTAAAGGCCGCTTTCCCTGGTACGGTGCCACACCTTACAGCGAATTTGCCACATTTGGTGCGGCTTTTAAAATCAGAAACCATAGACAAATTCTTCTCTTCCTGCACAAAGAACTGGTGGACATTTTTGCTTTGACAGGTCAAGCCAAGCCTTGAAAGACTTTTCCCTTGTATTGGGTTTCACTCTACTGTGTTGTAAAAAGGTCTAGATGGATAAAGATTGCTTGATAAAATACATTGCAATGGTGTGGTATTCAAAAAGTTTATGAAAAGGGAAGGCTCAATTATATTATGTGTGTGATGGAGAGAGAGAAAAGGAAAAAGAGTGAGAGAGAGAGAGTGAGATCATATAAAAGGGGGCAATGCTGTCTAGAGATACCGCTTAAAGAAAGGCATGTTTAAAGACTAGTTTATGAACTCCCATCATGTGTCGCTTTGGACTCGAAATGGAATCTTCTACAAGGAGAAAAAATGGGAAATAGATACAGGTAGATAAAGAGAGAGAAATAGATATAGAGGGAGAAGATAGAGAAAGAGAGGGAGAAAGAATAAGCAGGTTTTGAATGGCAAGGAAACGATACATATTGTACACGTAAATAATTTATTTCAAACATTTCCACGCATGTAGATTGATAAAAGTGCAATTAAAAATATTAATGGGCTCAAACGTAAAAAAAAGTATAGACAGAGCTCGATTCTCAAAAGGAAGGTCTGCTTGAATTCTTTTTAAAAATCCTCGATAGAAAAAGGGGATATTTGGTATTAAATCGCATTGAAATGAATCTGAATCTGAAGTCAGATTGTAAACATTTGGTTTTGACATCCCCCAAAAATAGAGCCCTGCTCAAAAGTGATATGGAAAACCGTACCATAGAAAGCCCTTTTAATACTGTTGGATTGGATCATTTAGTGATTGTATGTTCAGAAGAGTAACCTCTCTCTTTATGTTATTTTTTTATGTCATTTTTTCCTCTCACCAAAGTGCAATATTATATTGGTTCACGACCTCCCCCCCCTCCTCCTTCTTTTTCTTACAGGAGAAGAGACCCCCTCCCCCACTAAGGTGTAAGATTATAACATTATATTTGAATGTCCCCTAATGGAAGATGGTTTAAAAAAATCAGGCAGCTTCATAAAGAGTTTTAAGTCATTAGTCATTTGTGCATGACACCCCTCTATTGTAGGGCCCATTTGTAATTAAACACACACAACTAATGTCAATCTGTTAGTTTTTTTTCAATATAGTCATTCTTTCTACCTGATAGTGATATAATAAGGTTTGCAATGTGCAGTTGGAGTACGTATTTGTGATACTATTTTGTATTGCCAATGATTGAAATCGATGAGGGTGTTGTTAGATATGAACAAACAGTCTTTGGTTGGAGACTGGTTTTACCTGTGCCTTAAATGGTTCTTAAAATGGAAATGCTTTCTTCATTTTAACATTTCATTGGAAATATAAATGTAGTTCCAATTCTATATTGAAGTTCTAATTCTACTTTTGACAAGGCAAAGCATCTTGTTCCCCCCATGAGGAAATGCCTGAGACAAGGCTGGACGAGTAGAATATCACATGTTAAGCTTGCAACTTTCCTTTTCCTTCTTTATTTTCCTTATACTTGTATTCAAATGTAGAGAATATATGAGCCATTCTCAAAAGGTCAATCTTCAATTACTACTTATTTTCAATACACACAATATTGCAATAGAATGTTTAGACATATAAAAAGACTGGATGAACATTTAAAGAATGTAATAGAGAGACAATATACATAATATTGTGTTGATTCATATTTTCTTTATGAAACTGTACGTCATTATGTGCTGCTTTTGGACCATTTTTCCTTATACAAAACCTGATAAAAATACATGCCTCTCTTTCGTGCATGTTTTCTTCTATTGAAAAGTTTTTCAAATCAATTAAAATAAAAGGTGTTTCATGTTTTGAAAAGGTATGTTTACCAAACTCCTAAGTATGACAGAAATGACTACAAATTGCTGATACGGCACAACAACATATCAAAATAAGCGCTTCCGAACATTATGCTTTATGTCATCGATACCTGTTATTTTGGGACTTGAAAATGAATACATGGAATATTATTATCTTGAAAGATTAGGTTTTTCTCAAAATTTCATTTATTTTTATGTATAAATAAAAAAATACAATTTATTTAGCCCCAGGTCAGTCTCTCAGCTTGGCAGGAAAAAAATCTGTTTGGTTTCTGTCATTCCATAATGTATGGAAGCACGTCTGAGTATCATCCATGCTGGCACTCTTTGTGTAGTCAGTGTTGTCCTTTAACACCAGAATGGTATTTTTTTTGGATTTTAGTTCTTGGTTTCACAATGGTATGAATGGAAAGTATTAAACAAGATTCATTTTGATTTGCGTCACCTTTTAGGAGTTGTTATTATTGTCATGAGTGGTCCACAAAAGCACTTTGAGCGTTACGCTGCTAAAAGAAATAAGTTCAACTACAGTAATTCATATACTGTTCTCTTTTAATCCACAAGATAATAAATTGTTGAATGCTGATCTTGTCACAAAGTAGTAAGCCTAAAATATCTTTATGACTGCGACAATAAGTGATTGCTTTAGGAATTTATTCAAATTCATTCGTCATCCGGATATTTACCAATTTGCATAATCAATGTTTACTGAGAGCTCCAGGCCCTTAGGATCCAACAAAATCTATTCTCCAGTTACTGATTATTGACAGTTGTTTAAAAAAGCAACAACTATGTGCCAGGATATCTGCTAATTTTTGTGAGGGTATTAATAAAAAGTCTGTGGTTAAATCCTAAAGAAAGCCAGTTACAGGGTATTTTCTTTTACAATCACTGATGCAAGAATACGCATTTTACAGAAAAGTACCGGTAATTAAAAAATAGCGGTATTGTAGCGGTATCTATACTCCTTAAAACTTTCAACTTCTCTCGGCTGCTTTCTAACATGCAACTCAAGAAGAATGCACACTTAGCATATATGTACGAGGAAGCCTTTTTTGGAGGTAAGTTTTCGTGAGCAGAGGCTTGGCCCAACAGGCGAGAGCAATAACCATGCGTGCATGCGAAATTTTATTATGACATGGTGATTAAACATTTTGAAAAAGACAATTCTTAAACTACAGTTAATGTTTAATAAGTCAACATCCCATCGACGATTCTTGTTGTTGTTGTTGTCATATTATAAAAGGTCAAAA
>BLXT01007711.1:21227-32880 GCA_019648995.1 Plakobranchus ocellatus
AAAGGTGTAACTGTAAGATTATATTTGAACAGCCCTTAACAACAGCAACTGTCTCCTTCTGCTACACGCCATTCTTAAAAAAACGGTGCTCTCTGACCGTCGGGTGCTGATGGCTGTATAGTGTATGGGCGGCGCAGCCGGAAAAAAACTGGCGAGTCTTGTCTGACCGTCGGGTCTGGTGTCTGTCTGGGTCTAGCCTTACTCATTGTGTAGTGGGAGAAGGGAAAAAAGCTTATTGTGTAGTGGGAGAAAAGAAGAAAGCTTACCCATTGTGTAGTGGGAGAAAGGAAGAAAGCTTACTCATTGTGTTGTGGGAGAGGGAAAGAGAGCTTACCCATTGTGTAGTGGGAGAAGGAAAGAAAACTTACTCATCATTGTGTAGTGGGAGAAGGAAAGAAAGCTTACCCATGTGTAGTGGGAGAAAAGTAGAAGACTTACCCATCGTGTAGTGGGAGAAGGAAAGAAAGCTTACTCATTGTGTAGTGGGAAGAGCGTAGGCAGATGCATGTTCACAAACATAAATATGTATCAATATCTGCCATGGCGTGTGGCACAGGTCCATTTTCTGTGCATAATAGTTTTAGCATTACAATTTCTCAAGCTTTTTACATTTCTTATCACTATTATTCTAATAATTATGAAAGCATTTTGGAAATACTTGAAGTGAGTGCACAGAAGATGTGATAATCGATAAGAGCAACTTAACTTAGTCAGTGTCTGGGTGACAGTTCAGTAATAATGTCAAAACCTCGAGTCTACAAAACAAGACACAAATGAAAATGTTAAAGATACAATGTATTAATAAAAATGATATGCTATGTATGTTCATAAATCATTCAAATAAATGAAGAGCAACATGGGTCACAAAATTCATGACTGAAAATTGCAAGGGTAGGCAAATACAAAAATAAATAGTAACAATCAAGTAAAACCTACACAATAATTCAATACGTAAAGTAAAAAAAATGTAGAAAAAATAGCAAAAGCTACAATTTTAAAAAAGCGAAACCAAAAAACTATTACTATATATAATATAAAAAGCTTCAGACAGCGATCACAATGTAATAGGTCACTGAATGAAATAAATGAACCATTGGGATTCTTATTCCTGTTCAGTGTAGGACTAGGACTATGGTGAGAGTCTATTCTTTTTGTATACTGCTAATGCATTACTGCATAAAAATCTGTAGTGGAACGGATTATTCACTGCACATTTGCGCAAAGTGCACTTGACAGTAAGATAAAGATGAAATTATAAATTTTGTTATTATCTTCCCATTTCATCAGAACATCGTCATCACTATAACCATCACCACCTTCACCATCTTTATCATCATCACACCTTCACCATCATAATCATTTCATTCATCAAAATCATCATCACCTTTACCATTATCATCACAACCTCCATCACCAAAATTACCTTCATGATCATCATCCTGATCATCACCATCACCACCACCTTGATTTCAATATCATTATCTTTATTATCCTTTTTATCATCATCATCATCACTGTCACGACAGGGACACGCTCAGGAAAAAGGCAAAATCTACTGCAAAAGTTCTCCGTGCTTTATTGCATCAAATGTATAAAAACAGTATAAAAAAAACACGTTGACAGTTTCAAACTTCTTCCATAAGGTTTCTGGCATACAAAATATTGCTAAATATACAAAGATTTGAGTAGTTGTCGTCGTAAAGTTTTGGCTGAGGTTTCTTTCTAGGTCTAATATTTCTTGGCTATTTCTTGGCTGTAACAAACATTGTCTAGACTCAGGTAGATGTGACAACGCGTGGTCAATCACTTCGGATTGAAACTCTGTAAATCTGGAGTCTAGGGTTTGTTTCTATGCCAAGAAAACAGAGCTGCTTTTTTATGTTAACGCTCAGCCGTCTCAATCTGCACTCACCAACTGTGTGTCTCTCGCTTGCCTCAATAATTAGGCGACCTTGCACCAAAGGCCTAGTTTCGCCTACTCACGTTATCTTGCATGCAAAAGCGTCACAGTGAGTGAATTCTCCTACTCTTTCTCAAGAGTGAAGGCTAATAGCCCTTACTCGGCTAAGGAAAAAAGTAATAGTGACTAGCTATGCCTATTAATGCTTATTCGACATTATTTTCAGGCGATCAAACTTTCATTCATATACTGTAATAGAGCGCATGGTTGGTAACGTTGACACTTAATAAAATATTTTCATGCACCTCTCACTTTCTTCTACATCCAACCATGACAATCACCATGACCTTCACCTTCACCATCATCATCATTATCATCATCTTCATCATCACCACCTTAATCACCATCACCCTCTCCATCATCATCATTATTATCACCACCATCTCCACCATCATAATCATCACCTTCATCAATAGCACCATTACGATTGTGACGATTCTCATCATCATGCTGTATGCTCGCAACACAACACAACAACATAAGCAACCTTAGGCACACAAAACTTTCACAGCAACTAAGGCCTGTTATTGTAAGCAGTCAGTTTTATAACTATACAAAAGTCTGAGTTGAAAACAGCTCACAAAGTAAAATGTGTGATTAGTATAATAGCAATATGCGACAAAAGTTAAGTTAAAACAATGGCATCCACCAAAACAGGCACAGATTTAATTCAATTTTTCATTCACTCTGTATTGTTTAGGTATTGGGTAGACTAGGCCAAATGCTGTTCCATGTGAAACCAAAGCTCAAGAGTTATCATGACAAAGCTGACACCTGCATTAACATGGCCACATCGAACTCTTTACTTGTCATTGCATAACTGGGCAATTGTTCTGTGTAATCCCTAGTTGGACAAAAAAAATCTCCCCACCCCACCCTTGTTCCTTTTTTAAAAGCAAAAACCATCATCTCACTGCACATTTTCACTTTCATCCTCTCATAGAATCAGGGTTCAACTCGTTTGCTCCATTGTGTCATCTGCGCCCAAAGACAAACTTGGCCTTCACTGTACGAGGCACGTGTCTGATTGTCAAAGAAACTCGGGTCTCCCTCGGCAACACGTGCCCAAGTGAAACAGGCTGAGACAACTCCTTGAGATTAACAATTTTATCGCCGACTATGTCTTGTGTTCTTTCTGCAATGCCATGAAGATGTTTGGTGTACATATCATCACACACAAGAACTAAGCTGCGCCGTTCTAGTAACACAGACATGAAACTGTCTGGAGCAGCAGATGAATGTTTGGCCTCAGCCCTGGGATTTGCACTTTTACCGTCTTCTATTGTTCTCTCCTGGAAAACTTGGTTCACAGTCTTCTCCTTCACGGCCAACTGGTGCTGTTCTTTATCTGGGATGGAAGTCTCCTCACCTTCGTACAACTTCAAATCTTCACGATGGTGATAGAAATCTAGCAAGGTGTGAGAACCGAGACTGATTGTGGACACCACAGGGAAGAATAGTGGCCCGTCTTCGTGCGGCTGTTTACAATACAGACACAGACACAAAACGGCAAAAGATCGTTATAAATTACATCTTAAGAATATTCTGCCAGTACTAAGGAACTCTACAAGCTTTCCCCGTTATTTTCAGCAATTTTATTTCATGCTACATTAAAAGTTATTGCTATACAAGATAGCCCACAGTATACATGTATCACTATATCAGGTAGTCTATATACCTAAATGAGGTAGATTACAAATATGTTATTATATCAGATAGCCTATATATGGCTACATAGATAGCCTACAATCTATCACTATACCAGGTAGTCCACAACATAGCAATATGTCTAGTAACCTACAATCTATAACTATATACCAGGTAGCCTACAATATATCACTATATCAGGAAATCTACAATACATCACTGCATCAGCTAGCCTATAATGTATCCCTATGCCAGGTAGCCCACAATATAGCAATATATCAAGCCTACAATGCATCACAATATCAGGTAGCTAACAATACATGAGTAGAATAAAATATATATGGCTAGCCTACAGTATATCACTACACCAGACAACCTAAAAATAATATCAATTTATCAGGTAGCCTAAAATACATATACTGTACCAGGTAGCCTACAAAACATTACAATGCTTAGTAGCCTAAAACATCACAATGGCAGGTAGCCTGCAATATATGACCACGGTAGGTAGCCTACATTATATTGCAATATTAAATAGTCTGCAATATATCTGATAAGTCAGACCTTGGGGTATTTTCTGGTTTTAGAAAATTGGCAGTTAAAGTAAAGTGGTACAGTCTTAATTCTTTTGAATTCTGATATGTAAGGATGGAACGAATTAAAGCTAACTTTGTGCAATGTTGCACAAAAAAGCTATTTTTTACATATGTACTTCTAATGTACAACTCACCCACACTCTCCTGCTCAAATGGCTCATGAACCAAACAATAATTTAAGCATCTGCTGAGTTACTCATATACAGGCCTAACGCAAGACGCTGCCTATACTACCTATGTCAAACACTAGAGTGGTCAGTTCTGCTTTAATCCTGTCTGCTCCTCTCGTTTCTCTTCCCCAATGAAGATCAGCTGCAGAAACTGAATTAAAGGATAGACTCACACCCTACATTTCAAAGATAGCAAGTACAAAAAGCAATTTATGAAAGTCCAGAGCATCAAACATGTTATATGAGGCAGAGGGCAGGCCTGTAGCTGCTTATGCTTGACAGAATTAACGCTATGCAGTTGATCACTGAGTCCTCTCCTCTGTGTTCCCGAAATAACAGGCTTTCTTTAAAAAAGTCGATTGGCTTGCCAGATTAAAACACTTGTTTCTCTTTGGGATCTGCAGGCACCCCAACTTGGTAGGCAGAGCTTTCTGATCTACCCTAATGTTGACTTCTTTCCCCTCTCATCTCTATCCTTATCCCCAAGTACACACCAAAAACTAAGCTTAAAAAAGATCTTTGATCATAGGCTTAAATTCAAATGTTTTAGGTAAAGAGAAATATAGTTATATATCTTGGCAAAGTTGAAATTCGAACAAATCAAATTTGTTTACCATTATGCCTTGACCAGGCAAGTATTCATTCACAAGGACATGGTTTGGTGCCCGTCCCTCAAACAAATTCAGCTGAGATAGTTTTTCTGTATACCTCTGTAACCACTGGGGTGGTGGTAGAAAACATATAATTATTGCATATGTAATCACTGAGGTGATGATAGCAAACATATAGAGGCACCCAAAACTAAAATTTCAAAATCACAAATGGTTTATAACTTTTTTTTTTCATAAACAGAAAGGTCTTGCTGTAACAAGAATTTTTCTACCTTTGTTTCCTTTGTATCTCTATTTTTAAAAGAGCTATGGCCATTTGAAATTTTGAAAAATTGCGTCATTTGCGTAAGTTGATGAAACTCTAATTTTTTTGCACTACTGCAATTAAAAATATACACCTGACAAATATAAAAAAACCTCATCTACACAATCTCTGAAAAGCATAGAAAGAGTCCAATTTTTTTAGGCCTGTAAGTCTTGTTTAAATGGGCCATTTATTAATCAAAATTGCTCTGAGGCCAAAAATCGCAAAATCTGAGAGAAGGTGAAAAATGCAGGCAAAAATAGGAAAAAAAGAGCATGTCCAAAAAATCATTTATAAAATCAAAGAATTGTCATATATGGAAGTTAATTGCCCGAAAATAAAGAGCAAAATAGTACAACACTGGCTAACACTCTAAATATCTTAAAATTGTTTGATATAGTGATTTAGGGATCATGACTGTCGAAAATCTCACTATAAGGTGACTTTTCAGACAACTACAGAAAAAAAAGTATTTTCCATACATTGTCATATATAGAAATGATTTACACCAAAAGAAAGAGCAAAACTAGTACAACAATTAGATAATACTCTGAATGTCTTAAAATTGTTTAGTGTAGTGACTTGGGGATCATGATTGTAGAGAAATTCTAAATGAGTTAACATTTCAATGGAACTTAGAGGTTAACAAAGCTACAAAATTATTGTCTTTAGTTTTAGAGGGCACAGGAAACACCAGGTTGTGTGATTTAAAACAAGTTCAAAAGAAATAAAAAGCTCTTAAATTTAATTTGCCTGGGTACAAACACATATGTGTAGCCTTTCCCTCACAGTCTGTGACCCCACAAATTTCATAGTCTTCTTTCTCTGCACAGTGTGCAAAGATTTTCTATTGTGATCTGTAATCACTGGGGTGATGATAGAAAACATACAACTATCACATCTGCAACTACTGGGTTTGACACACAGTTCTTTATTGTTGTTGCTGTTGTTGTTGTTGATATTGCCGTTAACTCTCTTTGGATCCATAGGTTTTTCCCTTTCGCAAAAAAATTTAATGGGTGGATTAGTTTAAATGGTCATATTTTCTCTAATAATTATGATATATAGTCAAATGGCCACTCATTTTGTTCAAAATTGAATGTAGTTTCATTTTATGTGTTTTTTAGGCAATATTTTTTTGAATATAGTGAGCAAATGAACCCAAACAGTAAAAATAAAAAAACAGACACAAAGAAAGAGAAAAACTCATCAAGTGAAATGGTCACCTAAAATGTGTATTTGCTGAATGTTTGACATCTCTGCCACTCACAAAAAGACATATTCTTGCAAGCTGTCATTATTATCATCATTGCTATGGACAGTAAAAAAACGATGTAAATTAGTGAAATCGACGTAAAAATATAGAGCAAAGTGGAACATGTAATATTGATGAACAATGTACATAATTATTGGAGACTAAAGTTAATTTTAGTTTTCTAAACAGTTTGATTATATTATTTTTAGTATAACTTTTATTATTATTATTTACATCTTTAGAAATGACACACATTTTTTGAAAAGCAAAAATAAGAAATAATTGCAAAATTCACACAAAAGCTCAGTCAGAATCCTCGAAAGGATGGGCCTCATACATGCAATTTCTCTCCTCAGACAAGCAATAGAAAATACTACAAGTAGCACAATAAAACTTTGATTTAACTTCCTTTTTCTCTGTAGAATAACACAATTTACAATTATTCCGTTTTTTTGAAACAAAAGCCTTCATTGGATGGGGACCTCTCTTTTTCCCTTACCCCCTTCTCTATCCCTGCTAACTGTCTGATCAGCTCTAAAGTAAAATCTAACTGATGGTCATTTTTATTATAATCATTTACTACCTGTGGGCGCTGAGTATCTAATTTTCTAAACTGCTCCCCTTCTTTAGACCTACGCTGAACTGTAACCTGCTCATTTGCATCATGAATTGTTGATAATAAAGAAACTGTTTTGTTATCTTTCCACTGAATTGCAAGAATGTCCCCATGTCTTTCCCATCTATCATCCCCTCTTTTAGCTGACTTATCCCACTCTTTTACATTTTTCAGGTTAGCTGGAAACCCTTTTCTATTCACCTTTATAGTTCCACATGCCCTTATCCCTTTCAAGACTAGATCCTTCATAAGCTGAAGCCCTATATAGAAGTTATCAACAAATAAATGGTAGCCCTGATTCACTAAATTTTTTTTCACAAGTTTCATCACAACATCATAAGCAAGCCCAAAAGTAGATGAATTATTAATATTATCTTTCCCTAAATAAACACCAAAATTGTAAGTATATCCAGTCCTAGAATCTGCTAAAACCCACACCTTCATACCCCATTTTGTTGGCTTATCTCTAATATATTGGCTGAACCCTTACCTCCCCTTATTTTTCACCATTCTCTCATCTATTGAAATATTCTGATAAGGTTGAAAGAAGTTCATGCACTTCATTCTAATATACTCTAACATTGGCCTTACCTTTGTTAATTTGTCATCTAGACTTTCTAGGCTCACATCATGCACTTTCAAAAAACACATCAGACATTTATACCTCCACACACTCATAAATCGTCTTGCCCAAAGACCATTCAACAAAGTTTCTTCACTCCAATACATATAAAAATGTGGGACCTTGATCACAGACATGTACATCAACAAACCAATGAAACGATAAAATTCATCCACATTCACCTCAACCCACCTTGCATACATGCTCGGCTTCTCTCCACCCACAGTCACAGCATACCCATTTGTCCACCCACACAGCCGCTCCACCAAATCCAAGGTAAAAAATAAACAAAAAAGTTGACTGGCCTGAGGAATTTTCTGTAGCCCGCCCTAGTAATCTCATTAAGGATGATGCCTGGTGAGTTGGCTGGCTTGAAGGCAGGGACTGGCGTAGTCGGACCAGGGTCTCGGTCATGCTCCCTCTCCACCTGCTGTGGCACATCATTTTGTCTAAAAGAAACAGAAATAAATTGGGACCTTTGTTACAGTCTATCAAATCATAATAAAAGCATTTTGGTAACTATTCAATAAATATCTAGCTGACTAAAAATTATCATAGCTGAAAAGCACATCAGAAGTCACATGTGGGGCTCATAAAGTTCTGATCAATATCTAGACACCATCGAAAGATTATTTGCTACTCTTTTTATATCCAGTGCCTAATGTTCAATCTTGTACTGGGTCTTATTGATTTATTTTATTATTTGTAGAATAAATACATAAAAAGAGGCACACATATTTCCCAAATGAAATGAGAACTCCATGAACTCCATGTTGTGATATCATCTAACTTGCTGCCACCCTCGGGGGTGGGATTCTAGATTAGATCTAAATCTATATCTAGGCATAAGCCGTAACTAGGCCAAGATCAAGATCTAGATCTAGTTCTGCAAATATTATAAAAAAATCTTCTCTCAACAAATTTCCTTATATCTAGACGGATTATGATTGCAATTTTTGCTTCCAAGCTGAGCTCAGTCTTCTTCAAAGTGTCTAGTAGACCTAGAATCTATATCTCGATCTCTATGTTTACATTATAAATTTACTTTTTGGTTTGAAAGGGCCATCAGGCTAGACCTAAATCTAAATCATAGCCTGTTGTTTTTGGGAGGCTGGGTAGCTAGATGCAAATATAATATGTTTAGCTGTTTTAACATTAAAATGAAGGGAAATTTGCAGAAAAAGCAATATTTTGCTGAGTTTTAGGTCTTACCTTTGATCATGTAGTGGAGGACGAACTGGGTCTAAATTCGAGTCATCATTGTCAGGCTCAAAACTCTCATCATCGCTGTCTAATCATTCTTCAACTTCGCTGTCTGATAGATCTAACATTTCAAAAATGTCACTATCTCTAATTTTAGCCATTTTGTTGATAAAAGTGATGAAAATCTAGTAAATATGAAGAGTAGTTAAAAATGAGTTTGCAAAGATTTCAAGATGGCGGAAGAGGCATGTTAGCGCTCAGGAGAAACTGAATTTTGAATAAGCTCGTTTTATCATTTTTTTTCCAAAAATCATGCACAAAATATATTTTTTAGGCGTAGAATGACCTATTTTTTAATATGAAATATGAATAAAGCGCATATATTAAAAAAAATTAAGCCGAAACAAGCCCGCAATGAAGGGTGTGTGTCATCAATCAGGATTGATCGAAATCCCAATGTTGGAACTAAATAGAGTTAAGCACATAATACAAACTCATTTATTCATCATTATGTGTCATCTTTTTTCCCAGTTGACGAGCAAGGACTCTTTAGCACCAACTGAGATTCCTGGACTTTGATTGAATTGTCTGAAAGTAAACTCTGTGTAGATTTTGCATATAGGGCAGGTAGAGAGCAAAGACACAATAGCTGAGATAGCTTTCCTTGGGTGAGATCAGCCGGAATAATTCCATCTGATCAATCAACTTTCACACCAATAGTTTCAAACATAGGAGATTCCCAATGTAAGATGCTTTCTTCTGTTGATTGTACGATGTGTAATCACTCAAATAGTCTGCAGAGCAGCACCTTCCCAATACCTGCAATAAAAATATAAGCTCAAAGATAACTTACCTCTGGCAAAGTTTCGGCAACCATTCCTTTGGGGTGGGGTAACCCGCCTGATTAGCAAAGAAAATAAGTAGAATACATTTCAATATAAAATGCTTTATGATTTGATCAGGTTAACTGCTGCAAAAGTAAAGTATACCTTACTAAAAATATGCCAGTGCTAGATGCATTTTTACTTTGACAAGATATAATTTTCCACGGATCTGTTTATTTTTTAAAACCATTTTACATTCATATAGCAGTTCCCCCCACAAAAAAAAAAAAAAAAAAAAAAAATGAGCAACGGTGCATATATCTAAATGATGAATTCAAACTGTTACCTTAAAAAATGTGAAAAACATTACTGCTTTATGTACAGAAAGCCCACATCTTGTCTATAATAGAAAGTCTATAAAACAAACATTTTCACCCCACTAGTTTAGAACTTTTATAAAAGGCAGTCACAGATTCATAATTTTACTTATTTTAAGTTATTGCTACACACATAAGCTTAAAAGTGACATATTTATTTTCCTGAAGGATAAAGTATTTACAACAGGCATCTGCTTCTTAAGTGACAGTTTTTCAAGTGTATAAACATGAAAAGATTTTTTAAAAATTTTTTGAAGCCAACAATGGACACTTTCAACATTTTTTGGGGGGAAGGCCTAAGTTCAACAAGCACTCAGCACTACTTCGCTTGTAATCACAACTCTTGCGATCCTGTTTCTCCCTCCCAACACATCTGACATACCTCATTGATAAACTTATCATCTTAATCCAGTGGGGTTTAAATCTTTCTAGGATTTCACTGTAATAAGTCCTACTTTCGTTAGAATTCCAAAATGAGTGATACAATGCACTATTATGTGCTGCACAAAAAAAAAACAAAACAAATTTAAAAGTCTTTTTTTTATGACAAACCTTAACTTCTTATTCAAAAGAAAATTCTGCATTATCACAATTTTCATGTAAAGAGGTGACAGTTAAGAGATATGTGAAATTGGATTTATCCCAATTTTTGAACGATGATCAGATTGGTTTGAGTATCTGAGAAAGCTAGTTCATTAAATGATGTGCACATATACCCAAATCTCGTAGTGCCTAGAATTCTAAGGTTGAGTTCTACTTCTGTATTTCAGCTAGTGCCCAGCATTTTGTGTATTAAATAACACAAAAACAACAAACCAAAACAAAACTATGAAGTTCAAAAGTAAAGTACTCTGTAATGATTTTGGGGAATTAACATCTCACCCCAATTTTGCAGCCTTCTGTGCGCAAGCTGAGTCCACTTGGGTTTTGGAGCAGCATAGACCTTGCTAAGCAGATATTTCTCCTCCTCTTCACTTATAAAATCTGGAATGTAGTAAATTGTTCGGGGACTCTGAAAAACAAAAAGTACAAATGTGATTTTGAAAATACCTACATGCGGCCATTAAAAATTTCCATTAGATATCTAGTTCTGTAAGTTGCATATTATACAAGCGGCTAATTTATTGCAAACACATTTGGGCTAAAAATGATAAATGTTGCTATATTTAATCAAAGTGGCTAGCCGAACTTAAGGACGGCTGTGCTCATGAATCTACACGTACTTAAGTACGGATGAATTTCCAGGCTAGCCGTACTTATTGACCAAAAACTCGCGTTTACCATGGAATTATGAAAGGTCACATCCGATCTGTGGCCATAAAACCGAGCTGAGGCAAAGAAAGAGGTACACAAATGCTCAAACCTTTGTCTCTGCACATGTGACAGACGTTCATTTTAGTTACTAGTTTAAAGGACGTCCATCCTTAGTTTTGCAGCACAAGAATCATTTTGAATAATGTTTTGTTAA
>BLXT01007711.1:36152-50801 GCA_019648995.1 Plakobranchus ocellatus
AGAAGAAGAAGAAGAAGAAGAAGAAGAAGAAGAAGAAGAAGAAGAAGAAGAAGAAGAAAAAGAAGAAGAAGGGGTTAGGTCCAATATATTCAAAGACTAGATCTACGTCAGTGGGGGTTAGATCTAAACTAGGAGGAGTGATGAGTAACTATGATAACGACAATATTATTATTTTGATGAGAAGATTTATATATTTCTAGAACACAACGCTCGGGCTTTTGAAAAATCAACAGCTTTAAAATCTTTTTCTTTTTTTAGTCTATGAACTTAAATCTCCATCTAGATGTAATTTGAAGAATTATAAAAGCCGGCGTGCATTAGGAACAAAGGGATATTAAGTAGGCCTAATGAAAACGAGTAGACCGGAAACACGTCTCCCTCTTTTGGGATAAAAGGGGCGCAACTATTTCAGAACGGACAAGAGCGGCACGAGTACCTATTGGCTTAAACTTTCCAAATAAGCCACTCACAACAAAAAACACAAATCTTAAAAGTCCCTGATTCAAAAATGGCGATCTACGGCTGCTACTGTTTATAATGGCAGACAATGAACTAAAGTTGTATGAGACCCAGATCTAACAATTTGTCTGTATCTGAGTATTATCAGCCCACCTGACGTATTAAAATTGTGAAAATTTCATCTGTGATATCAAATTTTAGGTCTAAGAAAGCATATAGATCTAGATCTAGAATACAGGCCAAAATTTTTTGCAAGTAAGTAGAACTCTAGGCTCGACTAGATCTAGATCTAGATCTAGATCTAGAATCTAGATCTAATTATACCAATATTCTGGCACTGGTGGAGGACTGCGGTCCCTATCAGTTTTCCTCCTAAAGTGGATGGCCATTTCGATTATTTAACGCCGATGGGTGTACAAACTACTGCTACTTCGATATGTTTTTTTTTTATGATGTTTCTTTAACAGCTGGCTCTATGGAAGTTAGAAAAAAAATTATTCTCATAACATCAGCTACAAACGAAATGAAGAGGCAACATTTTATATCTAGATCTAGATATTAAATCTAGATCTAGACACTGATAACATTTGTTGCCCACCCACTGACGTCAAATAATTGAAATGGCCAACTTCCTCAGGTGGACAAAGTAGGGACCGTAGTGCTCCACCATTGCCAATATTCTAGATATCTAGATCTAATTTAGATCTAGACGCAGTCTACAGATTGCACGTCTGAATTAAAAAGCATAGATTAAGTATGGGATAATCTGGGGGCCAGGCCCAATGATTTATAGATCTACCTTTAATCTTTCATCATGAAGAAATAGCTGGCCAAGATAAAGCCTAGGCTTTTAACCCGAGATCCGCGCGATGCCGGTATATCAACTTGACTGTGAGGAAAAATCAGGAGGCCCGGCGAGCCACTTTATCGGCTTTGACACTATCACCTGGTAACAGCAGGGAGCCGATATATCGGCTTTGTAGATAGACCTGCTTCTAAGACAAAGTTCTCCTTCATGATTCACGTGTCAATCATGTGGATTACTGTGTAATCTCTGTGATTATCAACCAATGAAATCCTAGACAAATTTTGCAGGTTTCTTCCCTCCTGACATAATATAATTGATGTAAAGTAGGGCCAGATGAGGAGAAAGGGGCAGCTTTTGCCCTGCCTCATTTTGGTAATCCTTACCATCTGCGGTCCCTACGAAACCGATAAATCTGACGAAAATAAACTGGTTTTAGTTGATTCGTCCTATTTAGATATCAAATGCGATAGTGTGAAAATGAAACACAATTTCCTAAGATCTCTCAAGTTTTTTTTTATAGATCGGACCTTATCAACTAAAATCACTTCATTTCGTCAATATTATCGGTAGGCCTAAACAAATCCCGCAGGGACCACAGATGGTAAGGATTACCATTGTCTTTATGATTCTTTGTCTATAACTTTGAACTAGCAGAGCAAGTGCATGTGTGATAGGGTTGGGGGATGCTTTGAGTGTGTTTTTACTGTTAGAATGAGAGCAAGGTTGCTGACCCATTCTTAGTAGAAGGTAGGTCCAGAACACTGCCCTTTCCCTTAGCAATACACATATACACATCATGTCAATGACCGGTGACGCAAAGGCCAATGGTACTAGTAAAAGTTATAGGCCTACAAGAAATACTGTTGTAAACAAAAGGATACTTTATTACTTGAAAACTTAAGAGACCTTTTACAAGTCACTTAATAAAGTTAGTTCAATAATGCAAGTCAGTGACCCAGACTTGAGAGTGGGCCTATTCTTGTGTGAGAATAAGAAGGATAACAAATTGGTATTGCGCTAAGGTGTAATGTGTTGTTTTCTCATCCTAGAATTAGAATGAGAATTTTGCTTATGATTTTGTGCTCATTAGATTTAATTCTAAAATAAATTGAGTATTATAAATTGTTACTGAAAGGAAATGCTGCAAAATGCAAGGAAGCATTTGTCCTTGAGGAGAGCCAGTTAGATCAGGCCCCAATCTCTTTACACCCATCCCTTTTTCATATATTTAATTTAAATAAAATTGTTCTTTTAAAAGCAAAATGAAATAATAAACTAATGAACTATTTAGCATTAAAAAAGTGTATGGTTTGAATAGTTTTTATAACAAACAACGTCATGGAAGTAGTTTCAATGTACACGAAAAATCCCCCAAATCCTCCCTGCCACACTCAATTGAGCAAATTTCACCAGCCTAGCACTCAGGCTCTAGCTAAAGCTGTCTGCGGAAGTGCGCAAGGAGGGTTAATGCAAATGGTGCACGGGTGCAAATTGGCCAGCTGTAGCTGGCATGCGGGCCTATCCGATTTTCTTATGAATCACTGCGGGCCAATGAAAATTGGTAGCAAGGCTGTTGTTAAAAAATGTAAGGGTTGGGGTTTGAGCAAAATGTGTATTTGGACACGGGTTTGCATAAGGCGGATTCCACAAACTTGTCCCAAATAGCATGCTTTGATTTGGACACCTAATATATCATAAATGAAACATCATTTATGCTGGTTAATATGTGTTATGTATTGTTAATGATATAAAGAAACAACAAAAGCAAGATTGTGCCTTTTTGTGAATTTATAAATTTTATTAAAATTTTTTTGTTTCCTGGTGGCGTCAAAAAGCGACACACATTACTTCCCGATTTTGCTATGGTATTGTTTGAAGGACAGAACTGCTCAATCTGACCATCGTGAAAACATTCTGTGAAAGATTTTCTTCGTTTTGAACATCCACAGTAGTTTTTTAATGTGCTTTAAACTCTTATTAGCGGGCTGCAAAAACCACACTGCCGACTACACATTGTCACGATTGTGTCACTGTGATGTTCTTTAGACCGGGATCATATAAATATGAAATATCCGTTCCTTCTTGCTTTAAACAGTTCGGTATTATAAATAGGAATGTAAGGATCAATAGTAAATCAAAGGTAGCGATTTTAATGCAGTTTATTGACCGCTAGGCACAGAAGATCAATGTGCATGCGCTGTGTGTCACCTCATTATAAGATCGGAATTTCACTTTCAATTTCAGTTCCACTTCGTGGAACCGAAATTCGGGACTTTTTTATGTGTGAGCGAAACAAAATTCGTCAACATCGTTCAGTGAACATGTGTTTGCACCTCTTCAATTATAGTTATTGCAGTTGTCAGAACAACCGGCACACAGGAATTGCAGACACAAAGAATCGGCGACACATGCTTTTCCGATGTGTATTCTCTCGACCCACCATTCTTTTCAAATTGCTTTATTGACCACATTATTCTCTATAATACTATGAACTCTTTTGCATCATATTTATGTAAAAGAAAATGGTGCAGTGAATTTAGGAAGGATCTTTTTGTGGTGAAACTTTCAGTGGCTGAAACTTCATTTTTAGTGATGGTATGGCTTTATTCTTTTTGCTGTAACTTAGCACAAATGATCTCTAGATTGGGAGAGTCTTAAATTTGTATTCAGCATTAAATTACCTTTCTTTTGATGTACAATACGTGTATAATTGTGTATGTTGAAAAATTGATGTTTTTGGGACAATCTCAAATCATGTTTGTGAAATCCGCCATAATCATTTTTGTTTATTCGGACACTGACATTTCTGTGAAGTCGCGAATGTCTATTTTTAGACCACATGCATTCTTTTCTGAGGAGAACCTTTTTTGACGAATTCCATTGAGTTTTTTCCCCTCTCATTTTGAGCATGTTCACCAGTAAGAAGGGTCATACTCTTTCATGTTTTGTAGAATTTGAGACAGCATCGAGAAATTTCTCCAAAGATTCTGAAACTTTCTTTTGTCAAAAGACCAAATAAATCTCTCTCTTGTGCATCCTGGCCAGGCAGAGGGCCTGAAAGCCTGTTATGCACTGGCTGTACACAGACACTAAACCATCTTTCTCTTTATCAGTATCCAACCGTCCAGTCATTCTCTTTCTCCCATTCATTCTCTCAATAATGGCAAAGCGCAAACAATGAAGAAATATTTATCACAACTTTATTTTTGAAAAAAGAATTTAGAAGAACATGACGTATTGATACACAATTTTCTTGTGCCGCCATTTCTAGATGCAATACATAAAGCACTTTTTTTTTTTTCTAAATTAAATTCAATTTTATATCAAAACATGTATAAAAATCTTGTTTTTGTTTTTGTTTTTTTTATTTAGGATGGGACCACAGAGAGCGTAAAGGCAGTGCGCAATTTTGTCAAATATATTTCTTTAATTTTTTTCTGTTTTAAATCATTCATAAGCTTATAACAAGTTTTTACAGCATAAAAGTGAAAACTACATTGTTTTTTAACACTTTACAAAGTTTGATGTTGGTGTAGTATAAACATGTTTATTTCTTTGTTTTTGTTTGTAACACATGCATGTTGTTCACAAAGTAAGTTTTGAACTTTTTCTTGCAATTTTTTTAAATCCATTTTTCAGTGCTTCTCATTGTACACATTTCTGCGGATATCCGCATTTTCAGTCTTCTGCGTAATTGTCCATAGTACTGTCCGCTTTAGAAAAAAAGATATTCCATTACTTCAGATTGAACAAAATATAAATTGAATTGATGTCAAAGTCACTCTAAATGGCTTTATTTGCAGTCCTGTTTAAAAGAATTTTCTAGGGGAACATGCACCCATACCCCTTTAGTTATGCTCCTGCCTTTGGCGGCCCCATTGTCTGCTGCGAGGAAAAAATCCTCGTTTTCTTTACTTCTTACTGGAAGCACTAATTTTTATCTTTTTCTCTTTCACATGGCAAATTAGCTGACTAGTACATTGAATTGGACAACTTATGGAGAAAAAATAATTCTCAGTGTTTTAGCCAATCTAAATCTAGACTACACCAGATCTAATCTAGTAGGTGATTGATGGGCCGGCATTATCAAAAGCCTTGATCTAATCTGATTGACTACTGAACTTTTGGCTTTTTATTAGATCTACCACACCAAAATTAACATATTTCACATAAAATTTCAATGCAACGCAACTTTGAATGACTTTTCATCATGCATGAAATACCGCTAGTCGTAACATATTTGCTGATGATTTGGGTTTCAATTGGACTGTGTGCGGATGTTAGATATATCTCCGATGTTTTTTTTTTTTCGACATGACAGCTTTAAATTATAAATTGCTCATTTCGAGGAAAAAAAATTTGTCAGAAATCAAAAGAATGGGTGTTTATTAACAAGAAAATTTAAGCAATAAGGCATATGTGCGCATCTGCTAATTAAAAAGGGAATAAATCCGTTCATGCCAGACATTATTGGTGAATCTTGTAATATCTATTTTGGGGCTTTCTGTGGATGGATTTGAACAATCTTTATCTTAAATTAGGTGTTTCTAATTCTATGTCCTCTTTCAATATTTTACGCCATGTCTTGGCAGTAGGGCCCCACAAGTTGCATTTTCATTTCCTATTTCTAACATGTTTGTCGGTTTGACAGCCGCAAAAGCATTAGCGTTACTGAAACAACCAAAACACAATAATTATACATTCAATTAACCCCAGATTTAGACAAGATGTGTTTTATTCATTGTACATTAATCTGAACCATCAAAAACAAAATCTTTGAGTAGGATGGGAGCATAGGTCTATAGCTCAATCCCTGAGAAAATGCTGTCTATCTGTATTTCTAACATTAGTGACAAACAAACAATTATTTATAGCGTTCAATAACAAATTCACGCAAAATTATGGCTTGTGCTGTATCCCCACTGCTTGTCCATCAAGCAAAAAAAATCATGTGAAATAAATATACAATAATTTAAGGCTGCTTGAATTTTTTTCTTTTTGTAATCACACCACTTCATATATATATATATATATATATATATATATATATATATATATATATATATATATATATTATGATTTAAAAGTCTTTAAATTATGTGACCCGTGTCCAAATAAGCATTTTTGATTATGCACACTCAAAACCGTACCCAAATAATTATTTTTTATCATGTGGATTTGTGTCAGAATAAAGACAGCCTTGCTTGAGAGTGAAAAATAAGGAACACGTTAGAAGGTTATTCTCACATAAAAAAGCAGACCTGCTATATTTCTATTTTGTCCAGGAAAAACTTGTGATAAACATCCATAAGTTCCGCCACCTGGGTGGCTATTGCTAAAATTGCATTGATTTCATGGTCCTGGTGGACAGAAAAAGAGAAAACTACTCTTGTTTAATTTTTTTGGGTTAGTCTGATTTATCAGCCACACTTGTCCTATTTACCATTCTAAATAGTATTTAACATAAGCCTCAGTATACATTCATTATGGATATGAACTTATACTCTATCAATGTTTCATAAATTCATTCAACCCACTTTACAAGGGCACCAAGTAACCCTACTTGTATTGATATGTCCCGAGGCATCTTATTCTTGTTATTACCAAAATGACTCTCTGCCATTTATGCTTATGGTCAGTTCGAAGGGATATGCATGTAGTGCTCACTTGCAAACAACAAAGTATATATGTAACTTGAAAGGAGTGAACCTGCCTCAGATCTAGAGTGTGACCTTTATGCTTACATGAATCTGCTGCTTGGTAGGGATGTATATAAAAAACCACCTATCAGCATCTTAGATGCATAATATTATTCCAACACCAGTGCCCTGGCCTGACAGAGAGCCAGAAAGCCTGAGATTACCTAAGTGTGGACTGCCTATGCACAAGAATCCCAAGTCCTGCCCATAACATACATGGGTTTATTGTGATAATATAAAAGGGACTGACCCAGTAGATTTAAAAACTATGACTGTATGAATATAAAACCCAGAATTCAATGAAGTTGACACTGAAATACATTTTTCTCAGTCAAGATCATTGATATTATGAAACTCATTTTGACTGAACCTATACTTAAACTCAGTAAATAAAAGATGGCAGACAAATCTTGCAGAAATCCAAAATAGTAATCTCTAAATATTAGTTTTTAGTTCAATGTAATGAAAGTGTTAAACACACACACACAAAGACTAATGATTCTAATTTGTCTGTTCATATCTAACTAGGATTCTTTGAAAAGTGCAGAAATATGAACTATGTCACTAACATTTTTTTAATAGTCGCTAAACAGTGTGGAAATCTCCCCTTAAAACGTTTAAAGAATGACTTTTTTCCACAGCCTTGTTCAGAACTTTCTATGGAAATGCTATCTAGACTTTTGGCACACAAAGGAAAGCAATAAGTTTTACTCCTTTCTCTGGTTGAAATTCATGCAGACCTGCAACTGGACTCATTTCATGGGATTGCTTCATGTAAATGATTTATTTGACTTATGCATTTACATAATTCTATATGTATTTTTTTTTCTTCTTTTGTGCTATGTAAGAATGGCTACCAATTCAAGTGTTGGAAGGAAAGGGTCAAGATACCATCGCTTTGATAACATCCCCACCAAAACCTTCACTCCTATGACTTATCAGGTACCCAAGTTTACATTTTATATCATGTTGAAAGATAACTTTATCATTATTGTGAGCAACATAATGATATCCTCCCTCTTTCTTGGTAATCGTATTTGAAATATGTGACCTACCTTTACAAAGTGAGTGCCTAGTACAAATATGAAGCAAAATAATTAAAAGTTGCTGGAGATATTTTAAAAGATTTCTTTGCCAAACCTTATGAGATAACCATTTGTAGTATGTAAAAAAAAGATTTTTTCAGTACTGTGCCTTCATCACTTCAACCCTTTTAACATAAATATTTTGCCATATAACACTTTGGGTGATCTTCAAAAAATGCCTCTTTTTGTAACTACAAGTCATCTATGAACATTTAGTAAGACTAACATCAACATTTCCTTGCTTTTTTGGAATTGTAGCAAAGTTAGAGGCACAATTGTCTATTTTTACTTTTTTGTGAATCAAATTTCTGGGATAGCCTGATATTAAAAAAAATATTTTTTGCAGCTCATATTAAAGAGTCAAGGTCAAATAATGTGTGTTTGGACATATTATGATATTTGAATTCCACCAGCAGAAAAGCCATGCAACTTCAGGTGTGACAACACCGATACCAACACCCAAAGGACAGTGGAAAAAAAAAATTTATACCCAATAGAAAAGACACTTCGATTGCTTGAATGAGAATTTTTTTTGTTTGCTGTTTCCAGATCCAGCTGTTAGATGCTGCCCTTCAAAAGAACACATTGCTGTGCCTGGGCTGCGCAAGCAGCAAGATCTTTCTAGCTCTCATGGTGGCTAAAGAAATGTCATCTGCCATACGTCCATCCCTTAAAGATGGAGGCAAGCGAACATTTTACCTTACAGATTCAGGTTAGTTGCCTTATTTACAACAAATTGAGCCAAGTTTTGATGCACCGCTGCATGCAATTTTTATATTTGCTCGACACCAGTCAAAACAAGTCACAAATTATAGATTTAAAATTTGGCTCCATGTCTAAATTTGTTTTTTGAGAGTTGTACAATATTGAAAGGCAAATATTGTCCAAATGCCAATGTGGGGAGCTATATATCTCTTTTATTTATTAAGAGAGAATTTTTGGAAAAAATAGACACACCCTTTTTGTTTCCAAAAATTCTTTACAGCATATGAGAAGTGTAGATTGGTGTCAGACATTTATGTTGCTGGGTTTGTCTACAAAGGAAGAAAGTTATTTTTGCTTTATGCAATTGTGCTGACGTATGTTCCTGCCCTTGTGAATCCCACTCTGTGTTTAAGGTTAATGTGTAGAGTTCTTTGTTGACATGGCCTTTTTTTTTTTTTGCTGACAGGTTTTATTCGATTTAAACCAAGGATAGTCTCTTACTGTGGATGCTTTGAGTAAGGCCTTATTAGTATTGTAGCAAGTACAATTATCTCTGCATCATTGTGCTCCTTTTCAGGCATAAGTTTTTCAGGAGAGTGATGTTCCTTTTGCAATTCAAGAAAGAGAGAAACACTGACATTGCCCAAGAAAGAGAGAAACACTGACATTGCCTGTTGAATAAATGTTTAATTACCCCTGAATGTTGCTCCAACTTTTGAAATGCATTTTTTCTGTCAAAAGTTTCCATGAATAAACTTAGCTATCAAATAGACTAAAATGGTTATTATGACAATGTATATGCCTGCTCTAGATCAGTGCTTTAAGAATGTAAGCACTAAAATCAAAGGGATTGGCAGAGATGTCAAGAACTCTAAGCCCTGAATGTTAAATACAAAACTTCAGGTGACAACTGGGCATGCATACACATCTTTGTTGTAGGTCCGATGCATGTTATTTGGACAAAAGCGCATTTGGAAATGCCAGGTAGGCATCTCTATAGTGGTGATGTGAAATTCAATAGTTTGTGTTTCCTTAATCCTGCTAATCTATTCTTTTCCCCTCGTTCTTACTCAGAGGAAGAGGCAGAAGCAGTTTCGTCCACGTTACCCCACCACACAGATCTGAAGATTGGCTGTTGCATTTCAACATCCAGCCACGCTCCTCAGGAAGGAGAAGACATAGGCCAGGGACAGGAATCTTCCCTTCCACCCACAGATCTCTCCACCTGGCAGCAGTTTGTTGAGAACAATAACATTGTGGTATGTACAGGAGCCAAGTTTTTAGCAGCATTGAAGGATAATTTGGTGCAGCTAAATGATGCCAATCTTCTCATCTTTGATGACTGTCACCGAGCTGTAGAAAGGGAGGAGTGTGATAAACCCCACCCTTACGCAGATATTGTATCACTGGTGAAGCAGATGGATACAGCTGGACATGTGAAGCCCCATATACTGGGAGTCACTGCAGCAATTGCAGGGACAGACTGCAGTGATCCTGAGCAGCTGAGGGCAACAATTTCTGCAATGGAGTGTGCCATGCATGCTCAAGCCCAAACATCCATGCTCATTCTCACTGAGAGGTTTGGCTGCCGACCACACCAACAAGTTGTTTGCTGTGACCTTGATGATGTTGACCCAGGAGGAATAAGTGAGAAGCAGGCTGAACTGCAGCAAGCTTTGGAGGGTATTCTGTTAAGAGATTATCATTTCTTCCTCGACTGTCAGGAGCAGCTCATTAAACAGGTCAAAATAAAAGGATTGTCTTTCTTGTTATGTGTTAGAAGAATGGGTTGTTTTTTTTATTTGAGGGATGGGGGTCTTAAATGGCATTATTTTTCAATTCATTAGCACATCTTATATGAGTCAATTGTGGAAAACTCACTCAACCCTTCTATTTTTTTTTTTCCTCAAAGATATTTCTATGTTAAAGGAGTGGCCAGAGGAAACTTTCTCTGTATGAACATTGACTTCAATGATCTTTTATAACACTGAATGCTACCTCCAAAATGTAGCTTGAGAAGGGTTGAAGAATCCAAAGTGATTACATCGTGGATTTCAAAATAAAGATCCATTTAACCTTTCTAATTTTTTTTTCTTGAGCAGGCTGGTGGCAAGGATCCAGGGGAGACCCCAAGACAAGTGCTAGAGCAGTGCCTGACTATCTTGTCCGTACTAGGCCCCTGGTGCTGCAGTTCTGTGGGCGAGTACTTCCACATGCAGCTTGAGAAGATTGCCAAGCTGGAACGCTGTGATATCCACAAGAGATGTCTGCGGTGCGTCATGACCACCCTGCGCGTGCTGGCGCGCACCTTTGAGAGGGATTTTGACCCGGAATACTTTGTGGATCAGTTTCTAGCTTACACCACGCCCAAAGTGCGAGCGTTAGTCAACTCCCTGAGGAAGTTCAAACCTGAGGTTGACTTCATCATCATCAGCAATAGCAGCGATGAGAATGGTGGCGATGATGGGGAGTTGTCAGACCTCTCAGACGAAGGTGATGAAGATGAGGAAGACGATGATTCAATGTCTGGTTCAGACGAAGAGGATGGTCACGATAAAAGAGGTTCCCCTTCCTCCTCAAAGCCAGTTCATATTGCAGTGAAGAGAACAGCAGATGGTGGTATGGAGAGAGTCACAGGCTTTTTTGAGGAGGAGAAGAACTTGTGTGGGATTGTGTTTGTGCAGAATAGATATATTGCATTTGGGCTAAGCAAGGTACTTTCTTACACATAAGCAATGGTTTTTATTTTGTTAAAGAGAACAAGAAAAAAAAAGGTTTATCATTGATTTGATATTGGAGGGTCTTCCTGTTAAAGTGCTCCTTATCAAATATGATTTTAGGGATGGCTAGATATTTAAATTGTATTCTTTTGCAAACCAATATCCTTGAGGCAATCTCTGACCAGTAAATGATAACTCACCAATACTGTAATTCATGGCATCTTGTTTTTCTTAATATAGACAGTAAGATTGTTGAAAGTGGTGTACATTGTTTGTGCATGTATTTCTCAGTTGGCTCTTTACAGGATAATGATTATTTTTTTTTTTCATAATTTCATGTGAACACAGAGCTGTACAAAATATCACTTCTTGGAAAACCCACTCTGTCGTTATCTTGAAAAGAAATCCTACATAATTATCTCCGTGCCATGCGGAGAAATTACGTTTGCCTTTTTTTTTCATACTATTACATTTAGAAGCAAAACAACATTTATCCTTTTGTTGTTGTTGTTTAGGTAATAGAAGAAGTGTGCTCGTGGGATGAGGACTTGTGTTTTGTGAAGAGTTGTCACATCACAGGACAGGGGCTCAGAGGTTCAGGGTCAGCAGCAGGAGGAACGGGCAAGCAGCATCGCAGTAGCCGTGCTTGCAAGAGGCAGGAGGAGGCTCTGCGAAAGTTCCGCACACAAGAAGTGAACTTGGTAATCGCCACACCAGAGCTAGAGGAAGGCATTGATATACCAAAGTGTAATCTGGTGGTCAGATTTGATCCTCCCAAGGACTATCGCTCATACACGTTGTCTAAGGTCAGAATTTTTTGTAGTTTTCACTTTCTATTGCAATGTCTCTAGATAGTCAGAATTTTTCATAGTGTTCACTTTCTAATGCAATGTCTCTAGATAGAATTTTTATAGTGTTCACTCTCTATTGCAAAGTCTTAATTTGGTCAGAATTTTTATAGTGTTCACTCTTTAATGCAATGTCTCTAGATAGTCAGAATTTTTATAGTGTTCTCTCTCTATTGCAAAGGTTCTAGATAGTCAGAATTTTTGTAGTGTTCACTCTTTTATGCAATGTCTCTGGGTAGTCAGAATTTTTATAGTCTTCACTCTCTGTTTCAAAGGTTCTAGATAGTCAGAATTTTTATAGCATTTATTCTCTATTGCAAAGTCTCAATATAGTCAGAGTTTTTATAGAGTTTATTTCCTATAGCAAAGTCTTTAGGTAGGCGGCATTTTTATACTGGTCACTTTTGAATACAGAGTAAGTCTCCAGGTGATCAGAATTGTCATTTTGATTACTTTCTGATACAATGTAAGTCTTTATTGTTATATTGGTCATTTTTTAATGAAAATTTGTCTCCATCTAGTCAGAATTGCTGGTTTTTCTTCCGTTCCCCCCTCCCCTACCCCTTTCCTTAGTCAGATTTACTATTTGTCGAGAATGATGTTGTTAGGAGCATAAAAAGGAATAGTTCTGACCATGTTAAGCAAGTACACAAAATTATATTTCTTTGTTTATCTTACCCAAACAGGGTCGAGCGAGAGCACGTGATGCATCTTACATCATCTTGCTAGATGAAGACAGCTATGAAGGTTTCCAGACTAGACTTGAAATATTCAAGGGTATTGAACAGGTGAGTCTTGTTCCATAGGCTTACTGCTTTATCTTGCTGGATACAGACTGAAAATACTAAAAATGTGCCATGTGAAATTTCTTTGCAAAATTATTCATGAAGATTTGTCCTTAAAATACAAGTTGTATTTAAACAGCTTATTATGCTCTGCTACTGGATTGTTGTATTAACATTATTCAGATATATTATGTGTATTCCACATTACTGTTATGCTAATCCACCATTGTACATAGAGTGTATACCATCTGCACCTCTCTGTGTGATTAGGTTCTCTTGGGAGATGTGAAGATGGAGCCGCTGCTGAAAAAAAGAGAGGAAGATGGAGATACAGAAGACAGTGATGAGGAGGAGAGCTGTGATAGTGAGGATCTCGAGGTTCACGATGTGCTGCCTGCCTACAAAACCATGCCATTCTCTCCCAAGTCTCCACATGTCACTATGCAGGGAGCTATTGCTCTTGTCAATCGGTGAGCCCTAATCTGGTTTCATCTCTCTTTTTCATTTGCCTAGAGTTTAGTGGTCTGTATAACTTGCAGTCCTTTTTTTCTTTCCAGTAAACACTGATATAGAGCTGCCAAAGCCACCAATCTGCATCTAAGTGAATCTTTCTTGTCATTTCACTTTTTTTTTTTACCTTTCTTATGATGGACTCTGGCTTTAGGCATGAGATGGACATACCTCCTCCTGTTAGGGGCTGTATGTCTTACCTCCTCCTGTTAGAGGCTGTATGTCTTACCTCCTCCTGTTAGGGATTGTATGTCTCACCTCCTTCTGTTAGAGGCTGTATGTCTTACCCCCCCCCCCTCCTGTTAGTAGCTGTATGTCTTACCTCCTCCTGTTAGGGGCTGTATGTCTTACCTCTTTCTGTTAGGGGCTGTATGTCTTACCTCTTCCTGTTAGGGGCTGTATGTCTTACCTCCTCCTGTTAGGGGCTGTATGTCTTACCTTCTCCTATTAGCGTAGGCGCACACTGGAGGCAGCAGTTCACGTGTCCAACAATACATGTTTTGAAATACTCTCTTTCTTTGATGCGAGCGCACATCAAGTCGGCAACTTGTCGGAGCGTCAGAGCTATCCTTTGTGTTTAACAGCCTGGTCTTATGTCGGATAAGGGAAAGGGGGCTGCCATTACATGACCACCCATAATTCTAATGACCGTTGCCGCGCGAACCACGAGGCCAGTCTTGTTACGCAAATTATCAGGCTAACTTGTCGGTGGGTAGCGCACAGTAACTGCGACATCAGTCCTTCATGTTAGCCATGACAAGTCGCCTCGCCTCCAGTGTGGGCCTACGCTTAGGGGCTGTATGTCTTGCCTCCTCCTGTTAGGGGCTGTATGTCTTACCTCCCCCTGTTAGGGGCTGTATGTCGTACATCTTCCTGTTAGGGGCTGTATGTCTTACGTCCTCCTGTTAGGGGCTGTATGTCTTACGTCCTCCTGTTAGGGGCTGTACGTCTTGCCTCCTCCTGTTAGTAGCTGTATGTCTTACCCCCTACTGTTAGTGGCTGTATGTCTTGCCTCCTCCTGTTAGTGGCT